>VMDO01002171.1:0-111361 GCA_007922755.1 Pedetes capensis
CTATCCTACCAAAAGCAATCTATAGATTTAATGCAATACCCATTAAAATTCCACTGACTGACTTCACAGAAATAGAAAAAATGATCCAAAAATTCATATGGAACCACAAAAGACCACGTATAGCCAAAACACTTTTAAGCTGCAAATCTAATGCAGGGGGAATCACAATCCCTGACTTCAAACTTTACTACAGGGCAGTAGTTGCAAAAACAGCTTGGTACTAGCACAAAAATAGGCCCAAAGACATCTGGAACAGAATAGAAGACCCAGATATACCTCAACACACCTATAACCACCTTATTTTTGACAAAGGAGCAAAGCAAGTAAAATGGAAAAAGGACAGCCTCTTCAACAAATGGTGCTGGGAAACATGGTCATCCACATGCAGAAAAACGAAAGTGGATCCACATCTCTCAATATACACAAGAGTTAACTCAAAATGGATAAAAGATCTCAACATAAAACCAGAAACTTTAAAACTTATAGAAGGCATACACTTATAACTTATAGATAGGCAATACACTCCATCATATAGGCATAGGAAAGGATTTCCTTAATAGGACTCGAATTGCTCAAGAAATTGCAACAAGAATAGATAAATGGGATCACATGAAATTAAAAAGCTTCTGCACAGCAAAAGAAACAATTAAAAGAGTCAAGGAAACCCCCACGGAATGGCAAAAAATCTTCGCATTTTATACATCAGACAAAGGTCTAATTACTAGAATTTATAAAGAACTCAAGAAAAAAAAAACCCAAAAACCAAACAACCCAATACACAAATGGGCAAAGGAACTGAGTGGAGAGTCCTCAAATGAAGAGATCCATAAAGCCATGAAACACATGAAAAAGTGCTCAACATCCCTAGCCATTAGGGAAATGCAAATCAAAACAACGCTGAGATTTCACCTTACATCAGTAAGAATGGCCAAGATCAATAAAACAAACAACAACAAATGCTGGCGAGGTTGTGGGGAAAAGGGAACACTCTTACATTGTTGGTGGAGCTATAAATTGGTCCAACCACTGTGGAAGTCAATATGGAGGTACCTCAAAAAACTAAAAATAGATCTACCATATGACCCAGCTATAACACTATTGGGAATTTACCCAAAGGGAGATGGGTCATCATACCACAGAGACACCTTCATCTCCATGTTCAATGCAGTACTTTTTACAATAGCAAGGATCTGGGATCAACCAAAATGCCCTTCAACAGAAGAATGGATAAAAAACTTTGGTATAGATACACAATGGAATACTACTCAGCAATGAAGAAAAATGAAATAAGGTCATTAGCAGCAAAATGGATGGAATTAGAGAAAATTATTTTGAGTGAATGAACACGAGTTCAGAAAGAAACGACACATGTTCTCACTCATATGAGGGAGCTGATTCAAAATTACAAGAAGGAAAAATCCTATTCAAAGGTCGGATCATAATAAAAGGGGGGGGGACATAAGATTGATGTCAATATAAATGGACTAAAAATCGCATGTAATTGTTCTAACAAGATAAAAAAAAAGACCACTACAGGAAAAGTTTCTATCTTAAACAGAACTGGAACCCATGGACATATAGAAAAATACTACTAAATAAAAGTTAGAGAAGACTTAGATGGGAAACTTAGATGGGAAGGGTGGGAGGGGGGAAGCATAGGGGAGGGTAAGGGATAACCGAAATGAATTATGTTTATCAAAATGCATATATGGAAATGTCACAATGAAAAGCATGTCAAAATGAATCACATTATGATGTAAATTAAAAATTTCTAATAAAAAAAAGAAAGTCTTTACTTAACACTTTTTGTCTTTATTTTTTAAAAAGTAAGGAAAATTATCAGGTCTATTACTTTATATGGCTTCGTATAGCTCCTGATATAAAAGAAATATGTGTCATAAAAATATAAGTGACTTGCAATTAATTTCCCAGTACATTCTCTTAGGAATAAAATGTGTCTCGACATCTGGCTTTTCAAATCATCATAACAAAATAACATTTTTCTTGGCTTATATTTTAATTAATAGCATCTTGTCTTTGCCATACACTAATTCATTCTAGCTTATTGACAAACTTAACTGGAACACACTTGATATTAAAAAAATCTTATCAGTATTTCTCATAATTCTGAGAGATCACAGGCACCGAGACTCAGCACAACATGAAGAAAATGCCACTGAGTGAAATACCACATAAGAGGGGAAAAAATTTAATAAACTAAAGATTCATGTTAAAAATAAAATACCAAGTAATATATGCTAGTTTTCTTTTGTGGCTTTAAAAAACACAGTTTATCACTTTCATGGATACAGAAATACAGAAACTTTATTCAGAACATTTATGAAATCCAGAAAACTGAAGAAAGCAAGTATAATAAAAACTGAATGAATACTTAGGTCTAAGGTAAAGGAGAGGTAAAAGAGGGATAAAAATAAAAATAGATTCAGAACCAAAATAAGGGATAAATATCCTCTATTTATTGTGTAAAAGCTTAAGCTTTGAATTTGGCCAGGCAACTTGGTTGATAACTCTTAAGGAGTGGTTAAATTTGTAAGGCTACCCTTGGAGATATTTTTGTATTAATGAAATAAAAGGTTTTTAAGTCTTGTGGGTGGCTAATAGTGTTTCCACAGAACTTGCTGATCTTTTAAGTGAAATTCTCTTCATAAAACTTTTTATGTATTAAACTGATGACTGTTTTCTTCTCTAATTTCAAAATCCTTCAAAACTATCCTGTTTTCTATGTCCACTTGAAATTCAAGGTATACTCCAATATAGAACTCTCCAAAGAGAAAAATTATGACTGACCCCCACCACCCCCCAGTAATCATTGAGGGACCATAAATCTTCCTTATTAGACATACACATAAATAAACCAGAATACACACACACACACACACACACACACACCTACCTATAGATACGTAGTATATGTGTAGTATGTGTATACTATATCTAATAGATGCATCATATAACATAAATATGAAATATAGAGGAGATATGCCTGTATGCATGTGTACACATACAATTTTGGGCTGCATAATGTTTTGATCTACAATGGATTGCATATAAAATGGTTGTCCCATATAGCAGGGTTTGTGTAAATACCACTTTATGATGTTCACACAGCAACAAAACTGCCTAACTGGGTTTCCCAGAAAGTATTTCCACTATTAAGTGACACAATTATACATACACACATAAATATACATGGGGTATGAACTAAAAATACAGTAATAGTTTAAGGAAAAAACTTATTACATTAAAAGACATTACTACTAATCCTCCTCAAAATATTTTCCCTAGCTTTGACCATACTTATCCCAACATTCTTGCCTCTTTCTGAAGCAATTCTGGAAGTTCTCTTTCATAAGCAATACATTTTTAATTTAAACATTCACCATATTTTTAAAAATCTCATCTTGTATGTATGAGGAGGAATTTACAATCCCAGTACTAGGAAACTTTTCAACCATTAAAACTGGAAAAATAACACTATGCTAGAAAGGGTGATAAGGGACAGATGTGCTTAGAGAAGTCAGACAAGATATCTAAATAATATATTTCAGTATAAGTAATCCTTGTTAGAAAACAAAGAGGTAAAATATACAGAAGGCATTATTAATATAGAACATGGAAAGGAATCTGACACATTGATCCCAAACCCCAGTGTATCAATGAAAGCAGGCCTGGTGGCAATCCTTAAAAAATATTACAAGGCATGGTAGGTAATCTATAATAATACATCTACCTAGAAGGTCTGGGACTTCTGAACTAATGTCAGGTGATGCTAATGGCCAGCTCCTGTGAAGTAAGGCAGGCATAAATAATGTGTTTTCAGGGAGAGAGAGCTGAGGTTTGAGGATACCAGTAATCCTGAATGCCACAAGTCCAAAGACTAAAGTTTTACTGACTTCCAACAACATGTGCAATTTAAAGGGGTGCATAAATATAAATATGGTGAACATTAGTAGTCCTTATAAATCCCAATGTTGCATGATATAAGCATAAATTGGTATTACTTTTAAAATTTCTCCTATAAAAAAGTTAAAAACATGTAAATTTAGAAAAAAGGTATGAATTCTTGAATAAGGAATGAATTAAAATCCAGATTCCCTAGGCTCTCTATAAAAAAGGCAGAGAAAGAAGGAAGAATATAATAGACGTAGCTTCAATATTCACCAACATACTTCCTTCTTTCCTACTTAACTGGCATGTTTAAACACTTTTAGTAATTAATACCAATTATTATCTTCCTACTATTTTCTCAGTATTATTACATGATAAAAGAATACATTACCCTTGCTGTCAATTTGCTTGACTCAAAAATACATTGCCTTTCTCTACTCGTATGAATGTATTATTTATGAAGATTCAGACTTCCAATGTAAATCTTCAAATGAATAAAATATCTACAAAGCACCTTTATGAGGACAGCAGGGTTTCCTGGCTCTGAAAACACAGTGTAGTTCACACACCAACTGAAATAACTGACATTAATTATGCATTTGCTATTAAAGTATATTGGAAATTTGTATCAGGATCCAAAATACATTCCTTATTTTTTTATCCAGTAAGGCTATTTTTATGAATTTATCCTAACAAAACAATTGTTAAGTAGTAAAAAGAGTATAAATATGAAGAAACATATTAACTACAGCACTATGGAGTACAGTAAAAAACTAAACAAAATGAATATATACTAGTAGACAAGTGATTACATAAATTATGGACCTATGATAGAATCCTATGCTGCCATTTAAAGATGGTTATAAATATATTGCAAAACCATGCATGATATGAAGTTTAAAATGTTGTTGTTAGGTGCCATTGAGTTGTGTCTGACTCATAACAACCCTCATAGGGTTTTCAATGGCAGATTGTTTCAGGATTGCCTTGGGAGTGGGTTGCCAAGTCCTTCTCCGGTTTTTGCAGAGCTGGGAATTGAACTCAGGACCTCAGAGACTGCAGAGCGGCGCTCTACCAACTGAGCTCAATCCCAGCCCCAAAGTTTAAAATACAGGCTTAAAATTACAAGGTGCGGTGGCACATACCTGTAATTCCAGAGGCTCGGAAGGCAGATGCAGGAAGATCACAAGTTCGAGACGGGAGGCAGTCTGCATAACTTAGCGAGACCCTGTCTCAAAAAGTAAAAAAATGGGCTGGGGGTGAAGCTCAGTGGTACAGCACTTGCAAAGCATGCACTATGACACCTGTCTACATAATTCTTTTAAGACTATAACATATTCCCTTTGTATGACTGTGTTATAATTGATTCAGTCACTTTTTCTGATGATAGACCTTATAGCTGTTTCCAGTCTTCAGATCATGAGCAATGCTCTGACAGATACCCTTCTGTACATCTAATTGTTTTATATAAATATTCAAAAGAACAAATGATCAAGAATGGAAATTTTAGGCAAGCAAAGATTTTAAACTACTCATAAATACAAAAAAATTATCCTAAGAAAATAGAGTGATTCATAAATTTATTTATACAGTAAATGAAATTTACCACAAATTGTGCTATCAAGTCAGAATTTTTAAACAATTAATTGTAATATAAAATCTAAGACTGTCTGTTAGAATTAGAAATTTTTCCCTTTAAATTTTAATAGTTAATCTGTAGAATACTTTTTAAAAAAAATTATTTATTTATTTATTTATTTATTTATTTATTTATTTGGTACTGGGTGTTGAACCCAGGGCCTCACACTTGCATGCTTTGCAAGTGCTGGAACACTGAGCTACTCCCCCAATCCATTTTTTTTTACTTTTTGAGGCAGGATCACGCTAAGTTATACAGACTGCCTCTGGTCTTCAATTTGCAATCCTTCTGCCTCCGCCTCCCCAGCCACCGGCTTCTGTAGAATACATTTTAAACTTTTTATATTTTGAAAATATTCTTAAACATATTTTTCAACATTTAATTAAGATGGAAGTTTTGTTTGTTTTTAATAAAAATTGCCTTACTTGGGCTGGGTGTGTAGCTCAGTGGTAGAGGTTCTTCCTAGCATGCACAAAATCCTGGGTTTGATCCCTAGCACAAAGGAAGGAAGGAAGTTCGGCCATTCTTGCCTATCACCATTCCTGTTGTTGCTATACTATACATGTATTTGAAATTTTCAATTAGAGGTATCTAAACTTAGCCCCATAGAAGTTAACAATATTCCTGAAGCTGTGGCAATAAGTGGGAAATCATGGCATGGCTTTCTAGGCCACATGATATTTATCCTACAATCCACACTGTCTTTGACACATCAAAATATGTGGTACTCTATCTTTAAAAAGCCTGCATCCATAGCATTGTGGCATCTGATCCCATCAGATCTTGGAAGCTAAGCAGGGTTGGGCCTGTTAAGTACTTGGATGCGAGACTGCCTGGGAACACCAGATACTGTAGGCTTGGGAGAAGGACCTGGCAACCCACTCTCCAAAATCAATCCACCTTTGAAAACCTTATGAACAGCAGAGAAGCACTGACAATAGTGCTTTGCAGGTTGTATGTAAGGTCGATATGAGCCAGATATGGACTCAATGGCACCTAACAACAACAAGAATAACAACAATCTTTAAAAAGAAATCATTTGGCAGATCAGTAGTAGCATGCTTGCAAAGCATCTGTAAAGTCCTGGGTTCAACTCCCAATATCACACACACACACACAAATCATATTGCATGTCATCACATCAAAGATAAAACTTTAATAGCATTAATAGCACAAACAACACAATCTTGTTCTAAATAGTTTGGATTGATTTTAAAAAACAACAATAAAATCAGAGCTAGTATGTGAACTCTTTCCTATAGGAGAGTTCAATAGTGATGAGAAGGGATAAGCAGTATAAGAGTCAGAGACACTTTCTGGACTGAGAGACCAATTCTAACATGCAAAGGACCCAGAGTAAACACTTTAGCATAATTTAATAACATTTTCCTCATAATACTGTTAAGGAATATATGAAAGTGATGCATATTTACACGAGTAGGTGCACAGCACTTTCCCTATAGAAAGTGTATGCAGAATACTATTTCTATTAATCCATAGTAATAGTATTACTTTAGCTCTACTACCTATGCAAAATCTCTACCTGAAAAAACTGTTTTGAACATTAAAATTTTAATCACTTATACAATATTAACACAAAAATCCAGACAAAATCAGAAACTACAAAGAGTGATAGACATTAATAGCAAAACACAACAAAACAGAGAGGCATAAGGAGAAAGGAAAGGAGAGAGATGAAAATGAGAGAAAGGGGGAGAAAGGAAGGAGGAAAGGAAGGGAAAAGACAGGAGAGAAGGATTAATAGAAGACCAATCTGGAATAAATATGAATTATAAGTTAAAAATTTCTTTTACTCTTAATGTACTTTTACATGTAATCTTTTAAACCTTCCTAAAAATTGAAAGAGTTGGCAAAACACAAGGCTCCAGGAATTGATGGAACACCAATAGAGATGTTTCAACAAAGAGATGCAGCACTGGAGGTGCTCACATGTTAATAGCAAGAGATTTGAAAAACAGCTAACTGGCCAACTGACTGGAAGAGATCCATATTTGTGCCTATTCCCAAGAAAGGGGATTCAACTGAATGTGGAAACTATCAAATGATATCATCACATGCAAGAAAAATTTTATTAAAGATTATTCAAAAACTACTGCAGCAGTGTATAGACAAAGAACTGTCAAAATCAAGCCGGATTTAGTAGAGGGTGGGGAACCAGGGACATCATTGTTGATGTCAGATGGATATTAGCTGAAAGCAGAAAATATCAGAAGATGTCTATGTTTTATCCACTATGCAAAGGCATTTGACTGTGTGGATCCTAACACATTATAGATAACACTTCGATGAATTGGAATACCAGAGCACCTAACTGTACTCATGAGGAATCTGTACATGGACCAGGAGGCAGTCGTTTGAATAGAACAAGGAAACACAGCCTGGTTAAAAGTTGAGAAAGGTGTGCATCAGGGCTGTATACTTTCACCATCTCTCTTCAATTTATATGCTGAGCAAATAATCCGAGAAGCTGGACTTTATGAGGAAGAACACAGTCTCAGGATTGGAGGAAGACTTATTAACAACTTGCATATTACAGATGACACAAATCTGCTTGCTAAAAATGAAGAGGATTTAAAATATTTACTGATGAAGACAAAAGACCATAGCCTTTAGTATGGATTGCAACTGATCATCAACAAAACAAAAATCCTTACAACTGAGTTAGTGTGCAACTTCACAATAAATGGAGAAAAGACTGAGGTTGTCCATGATTTTGCTTTGCTTGCCTCTATAATGAACACCCATGGAAGCAGCAGTCAAAAAACCAAAAGACACATTGTTTTGGGACAAGCTGTGGCAAAAGATCTCTTTAGAGTATTCAAAAGCAAAGATGTCACATTGAAGATGAAGGTGTGCCTGACTCATGCCATGAAGTTTTCAGTTGCATCATATGGTTGTGAAAGCTGGACAATGAATAAGGGAGACAGGAGAATTAATGCTTTTGAATTATGGTGTTGGAGACGACTATTGAATATACCATGGACTGCCAAAAGAACCAACAGATCTGTCCTAGATAAAGTGCAACCAGAGTGTTCCTTGGAAGTAAGGATGGCTAGACTGCATCTTACGTATTTTGGGCATGTAGTCAGGAGGGACCAATTCCTGGAGAAGGACATGTTTGGGTGAGTGGCAGGTCAACAACAAAGAACAGAAAACCCTCTGCTTGAAGGATTGACACAATATCTGCAACAATGGACTTAAACATAAAAAAAAGATCATGTGCCTGGCACAGAATTGTGGAGTGTTTAGATCTGTTGTACATAGGGTCGCTATGAGTTGGATGCAACTTGATGGCACCTACCAACAAAAATAATTTACAGTATAAAATGCTGACATTATATAAATTTTGGTAGAATTAGAAAATATTCTTTAAAGTAACAAAGTTTTATCATTTTAGGCTTTGGGGAAGAAATTTGCAAAACATTGATTAAAACTTTTTATTATGATGGAAAGACAATACAAATTTTTTATTTCTTCAAACATGACAAGAAGAGAAGAAATTCTGGGATGACATCTCACATGCAGAAGACAGAAAAATATTGCGGGATGGGTCAGGGTTGGTATTGATAATTTTCAAAACAAAAGAAAAGCCCTGTGGGTTTCACCTTCATTCTCTCTTTATTGTCTCTTACTTTCCTTTTCCCTGAGAGAGATAGCTCCCATTCTGTTGGTCTGAAGATTGTCAAAGCATCAAGAATAATAGGATAAAATTTTCTTCTAATATCTGTATTACTTTTATGAAGTATTCATGCCATTAAATCTCCATATCTAGAGTGGAGAGATAATATTATATTTGTATCATTTTCTTCTGAGAAAGTCTAACAAGTGTGTTAGCATAAAGTCAGGTTTCAGAAAAGACAGAAGACACAATCTCTCAGAAGCATTTTCCTTTCTCTTCCTCACAGCAGGGTAGTTCAAAACCATTAGCTTAAAGTATCTAATTTTAAAGAGAACAATTTATCACATCTTGTATTGCAACTTTACTTGGTCAAGGCAATACCCCCCAAATGTATAATTTTTTATAAAATGAAAACCAAGATTTTTAAGAGCTTACACATAGAAAGACAAATGAAATAATTGATATATAAAATAAATTACCCTTAAGGCATAAACATTGCTATGTACACAGATCTCCAGAATAACGCTTAAATAATAAAATGGAACAATGTAGAACTGAGCACTATACTGCATATACCATTAGCCACCTCCAGAAATTTACCAACATGTTATGATCATACTGTTCCCACACGTTCAACTTTAAAGGTTATTTGAGGATATCATGCCACTGAGAATGTGATATACTAACATCATAAGATTTGGAAGTCCCAAGACCTTCCAATTAAGGAAATATAAAGCAAAACATTTGCCTTGGTGCACACCTATAATGCTGGTGACTGGGGATTTACTTTTGTTTTTGATATTAATGTAAATGGTGGATGTGTTATGTTTATATGAGTTGGAGAAAAAATCTTTTCAAATGTAATAGAATATATTTTCCTTTAAAGATTAAAAACCACTACCAAAACATAGAATATAAGGTTCTAAACAATTAGCTATAATTATCATTAAATAATCACCACAGCATACACCACTAGCAAGCTGGGGTATCCATCAATTTCTAGTACTAGCTTTACCAGATCTTTTTCAACAATTAATATCTGATTTGGTGGAGTTTTAAGGGGGATTGGTGTTCTTTGTGGCTACTCATGTGCGGATGTGATTCTTTTTTTTCAGTACTAAAAGGTTGAACCCAGAGCCTTGCACATGTAGGCACATGCCCTACCAGTGAGCTGCACCCCCAGCCCTTTTTAAGTATTTTCTTTTGAGACAGGTCTTTCTAAACTGTGCAAGCTGCTTCTCATCTCTAATGTGCAATCCTCCCTCTGGTCTCTAATTTGCAATCCTCCTTCCTCAGCGTCCCTAGTCACTGGGATTATAGATGTGCACCAAGGCAAAAGTTTTGCTTTATATTTCTTTAATCTGAAGTCTTGGAACTGCCAAGTATTATGTTGTTAGTACAGCCCATTCTCAATGGCAAACACTCCTTGGCTGTTCAGCTGCTCCAATGATAAAAGTCTCCAGTCTTGTCTTCCAGCAACAATATGGAAGACTTTAATGGGGAATACCAGACTGAATTGTCTACACAGATTTATTACATCTCCCCTGGGAATGGTCCTCCTGGTGTTTCCTGGAAGATAAAAAAAACTTTGTTTTTTAAATGACAGTTTCTTTAGTTGAAATAAAGAGAATTTTCAACTGCATAGAAGCAGTATAGAAGCAATCGAAGTTCCTGAATCCACAAACATTGGCAGATGCCAGAGAGGGTAGAGTCACCCCGGAGACTACTGGGAGTGCCCAAAAAATGTATGCACATTTAAAGATATGTTATCTATGTATTACTTTTTTAAGTTGAATTGAATTATGGTAGCAATGTGTAGCATGTTGTTTGCTCGAAAGATGGCATTAATCAAATGAATGCTAGTGCCCACATATGACAGGCAGCCAAAGAAAATAGCAGAAACATGGTTGTCATACAAGGAGCACAAGACCATTCTGCAGTTGTATTTCCAACCTGAGAACAACATTGTGAAGCACAACAATGAAGGGCTGAGTATGCAACAGAACTTCCATCACATCTAACATTTGCCTGCATTTGTGATTAGTCTGAGACACAAGGTACTGTGTGTCAAGTACCTGAAAAGCCTCACACATCAGCAGGTCCTGCTTCTTTTGCTATGGTGTTGGAGTAGTTTACACACTCATCACAGGAGTCCACCAAACAATGTGCATGTGAAACAGGAGTCAGCAGAACAAACCATAAGATACACTCTTAAAACAAAATGGAAAGTTTGCAACTCAAGTTGGCTATAAATTTTTTTGGCATCCTCTGTATTTCTGAGGGAGGTTGAGAAGAAAGCCAAAACCATCAAGTACTCACCAAGAGCACATGCATGAAACAGAGGTAAGCAGACCAAAAGGATATGGTGAGGGCCTGAAATCAACCAGAGTATCCCTGGGAAAACCAGCTCAGTGGTCCACTGCATGAAGGTGATGGGACACCAGCAGCCGCAGAAGGAATCTGGTCAACTTAACTAGGTAGTCAATATTAGCATCTTACTGATTCTGGTTCCTCTGATGCTTACTGGCCTGTTGCTCAGGAAAGGAAATCCACATCAGTTGTGCATCTCTGATGGCCAGTAACAACTAAAATTTTGCCACATTTTTACAATACAAATGCTACATAGCTATGCATCTATAGCTGTACCTCTCTGGTATCTGATCCCATCTGATCTCGGATGCTAAGCAGGGTCAGAGAAGTTAGTCCCTGGATGGAAAGACTGCCTGTGAATACCAGCTGCTGTCAGCTAGGGAGAAGATTATGGTAGCCCATTCCTGAAACAATCAGCCATCAAAAACCCTAAAAATGGCAGAGAAGCATTAACAATAGTGCCAGGCATGGCACAGTGTCAGGCAGTGTTTCATTCTGACTCAACTCAATGGCACCTAACACCACCACCACCGCCACAGATATGCTTTAAAGCTTAAGGACATTTACCTAATTTTTCTGGAAAAGGTTTTGACTTTCATAAGGTTTTGACTTTCATAACTAACTGGGAACTCCATTAAGATTCTAAAGAGATGGAAATCTCTGCTACGATCTATGTTTCTCCAACGTTTACCTACCTAGTACTTGAAGGAATATTTAAACAACACTTTCTGTAATTCTCCCTCACATATGTGCAGCTTCTGGAAAGATATTTAATAAGCACATATTATGTGTCCATCAGGGGTATGAAAGATGAATATACAAAGATGAAGGAAAACATATTCTAGCCTCCAAAGACTCAGGGTTGTAGAAAAGGAGAAACATGAAATGTAAGCAGGTCTTGTAGCACTGAGAAAAGCTGCACAGAGGTCTTCAACATCACTTCCTATGTTTATGACTGCATTAGCAACCACAGCAACACCCACACTGCTGCTACCTTCATGCTCTGGACATAGAAGGCATACATTATATGTTCAAGGACATGGAGGATGTATGTGGACGTTGTTATTGTTGTTAGGTGCCTTAGCGTTGGGTCTTACAAATAGTGACCCTATGTACAACAGAACAAAACACTACCTGACACTGTGACATGCGCGGCACTATTGTTATGGCTTCTCAGCTATTCATAGGGTTTTCAACGTCTAATTGTGTTTCAGAAGTGGGCTTCCAGGTCCTTCTCCCAAGCCTATAGCATCTGGTATTCCGAGGTGTTCTCCTATCCAAGTACTAACCAGGCCTGACCCTACTTAGCTTCTGAGATCTGACAGGATTGGACACCATGGTGGAACAGTGGAATACTGTTCTTTTTTGAAACCTCAGTTAATTTAGCTATGTCAGTTAAATTTTAAATAAAAAAATTTACCTTTGCTATAAAGATGTCTTTCGGAAAAATACATCCTATACTTTATAAATTACAACATTATAATAGCTTTAGGAACATGATAATTCCAGCTTACATTCAAGGAGTATTTTTTCCAAGAAACTGTGATTTATGGAGGAGATTTTAATAATATATACCATTTCTGTTGCAGCAATAATGTTCTGAATGGGTAATCAGTGATGTTAATGTTGTATTATTTTCAATTTGTGAAGGAAAATTTGGACCACAGAAAGTGATTTGTAGGATGTCACTAAGCAAGTTGCATTTAATTGTGTAATGGGTGGAAATTAGGATGGCAACTGGCTCCTCACTGCTAGTAACTCCATTCAGATGTATATCTAACTTTCTCATACATGAATAATGGAAGCTAGTCAGTGCCAACCTACAGTTTTATGTGTATATCAAATTTTTTATTAATCAGTATCCTCCCTCTAGCTGAATTACTCTCATTGATACTTCATTAATAAATTCAAGATAATATTACTGTCAGAATTGCATGTCAATTGCTTCATCAAATGGAGGTCACTCACCAACCCAGACACTGAGGATGTAATGCTGGACAAGACCTGGCATCTGTCTTTAGGGAGCTCACAGTTTTTGTGGAGAAACAGAGAGACCACTAGAACACACAGTGAGAGTTCAGAGACTAAGACTATATACTATGCTACAGAAGCCAGGAAGTAGAGGGGCCAGGAGCTCAGAGAAAGCTTCACAAAGAGGAGCACCCTGACCTGAGATTCCAGAGAAATGTGAAGGGTAGGTTGTTAGGTGCTGAACAAAAGGAAGGAAGGCAAGCAGGCCATGTGCAAGGAAATAAGGTGGTTCTCCTCAGGGATGGTGCCTCCTCCTGTTAGGGGCATTTAAAAATGTGGGTGGACCAGAGACCAGGGAAGCTAAGCAGGCTGTCATGCATACACTGCATACACACAGGTGTCAGGATGATGAACATCCCTTCCATCAATACACACCAGCACTGCCCAGAAATGCTCAGGGCAAGAACCGAAGCTGGAAAAATGTGAGAGTGATGGAGGGTAAGTAGAAGTCAGGTCAGGCTCAGCCTATCAGGCCAGATTTCATCCTGGAAGCAAAGGGAATTCACTACTACTAGGAAGGGAAATGACCCAGGCATGTCTATGTGTTAGTAACTGGACTGAAGTGAGTGAGATGTGTGGGCACATGCATGTCATCCCAGTGACTCAAGAGGATGGGGCAGGAGGCTCTTAGGTTGGAGGCCAGAGGCAGCCTATATAACATAGCAAGAACCTGTCTCAAAATAAAAAATTAAAGAAGGGATGGGGTGCAGCTCAGTGGTAGAGCACTTGCAATAGAGGATGTTAGATAGGAAGAACAGGAATAAAGGGGTTCTCTGCAACTATCTGCTTCCCAAACACCTTTTGAGCCATAAATACCAATGTGAGCCTCCTGTGAGACAAATGGCTTAATCTGGTGGTCAGTACTTCCTTGATAAATAATATCTTCACAAATAGGAGGACTGCTGGTGGATAAATACGCTTTTACAAATGGCCTGGTCAGTAACCAGGAGTACCTTTACTTATAAAAACAACAGGTGCTTTCATGTCTGGGCTAGCAAATGTAGGAACTCCTTTGAGGCAAGATCTCTCTTGCAATAAAGATGAAAACCAGTTTTACAACCTAAGGAGGACAGCCTAAGTCAAAAGGTGGAAGAAATATGACATGCCTAAAAGATAAAAAAGATGGGAGGAATATCTGTTCCTTAATGAAATATGGACTTAAACCCCACAAAGATCCACCCCCGCATGCAGATGTTCACAGTTCTCCACAGTTGTCTGCAGCTGTCCACCTTCAGAAGTTTACCCACCTTCAGCCTCATTGCAGGACCTGCATACCTCTTGACTTCTAACTCAGAAGTGTGAATGCAACTGCTCACAGATTTGCACTGCTGGACCTGTTTCCTTTCTGATTTCTATCTCAGAAGGCATAACTTTCTCCCTCCATTTGTCTTTCCACCTCCCTTCTCTGCATGCTGGCCTAAATCCCAAGCCCACTTGACCTGGCACTCAGAGTAACACTCTTCTCTAATTTTAAGTAATCCACCCTCAAAGTTCCTTTCTGGGTCCGTTTTTAAATTCTTTTATCAATGGGACCAAGGAACCTGAAGTAGCTGCTTGGTGACAAGTAGACTGAAGAGGAAGAAAGAATGGAGGCAGGGAGTCTAAATAGAGGCTCATGAAATAAACGTTTCTGGTTAGGGCGCCTCTACCTATAGAAATACCACATATTAAGATGGTGAACAGAAAAAGAGTAGTGTATTTAAAGGTTTAAAATGTGTTTTTCTTTGAATGTGCTGAATTTAAAGAGTCTGTAAGATATCCAAGATATCCAGACAGAAGAAAGATATGCTGTCCAATATTAATCTGGATAAAAGTTAGATTCTGTTGACTGTAGAATTTCTTTTAGTAACAGTTTTCACTCCGAACCTGAAAGCTATTTCTTTATATTCTTTCACAGGTATTAGTTCTTTGTAAAAATTTCTTTCAGAATGGACAATATTATAAACAATATGAATTTCATGTTAAAGTAACACAGAATAATTGTATTTATCTCTTATCTAATAAAAGAGAGTGATTATATTTACTGTGAAATTCTTACTCATGTATGCCATATGGATAAATATTCCTACATGAGATTAATTATTCTCCCTGTAACATATCTTAATTTACATAAATGCTGCTATAAAACCATGAGCTGTTCAATCAATTGATAAAAATATGCTGTTTGATTATTATATCTTTAGACTGGTTTTAAGGAAAGGATGATTACAAAATGGATACTTTTTGTCCAGGCAACCAGAAGGTACATGATGGAAGAAACACACACACACACACACACACACACACACACACACACACACGCACACATGCACACACTCAGTAGCTAAGTAAAGGAATTAGCCTCTTTGTGAACAGAAACAGCAGCCCCATGATGTCAAAGCAACAGAGCCAAGCTCAGCTTGGTGTAAACAAGCTTTGTCTTTCTAAAGATCCCACTAACAGCAAAGGTCACTGGCTAGGTCGGGGACCTTTTCTGAAAAACTCAGCCAAGAAACATTCACAGATATGCTCAAGAAAATATTAATGATAAAATTTTAATATAATCACCAATCTGTCTGGTTATAGGGGAAACAAATCCATCTGTTACTAAGTCTCATCACAAAAGTGACTAATCACACGAAGTCCATACACTTGCTCTAGGCTCTGCAGAAATACTGTTACTTCTGAAGTTTTAATGAATTTGGAGCAGCAGAAATCAGAGCCCTTACCCTAAACTTGATTATAAATTAATTCCAATCTCACTACTAATAGGGTATGTACTTAGCAAGGAGCTCAAATAAACTGAAAAAACCAATGAAACTTCGTGATAGCGTGAGTTTTTCAGACTTGTACTTGGAATAAACTCTGTTTTGGTACTTTGTACCAAAGGTCTTATTTATTAAAGATCTAATGAGACTGCTCAGAAGCGGATTCCAAATCAGCCTCATCCAGAGTTCAGTACTTTCAGAGTGAGAACCTGAGAATGAGGGGCCTCAAACATTGCCCATCTGTAAAATAACAGGATACAATCATCCTCAGTTCTCACAAGAAAACTACAGGTAATATTGATATGCCTGCAGCCCTAGAACTGTAGCATCTGATCCTGTCAGATTTCAGAAGCTAAGCAGGGTCAGGCCTGGATAGTACTTGGATGAGAGACCACCTGCGAACATCAGATATTGTAGGCTTGGGAGAAGGCCCCAGCAACCCACTCCCAAAAAATCAATCTGCCATTGAAAACCCTATGAATAGCACAGAAGCACTGACAACAGTGTTTTGTCTGTTGTATATAGGGTCGCTATGAATGGGATACTGACTTGATGGCACCTAACATTAATGTTGATATAGAAAATTGATCTTTAGCTACTGATCTTATTTTAACAAAAACATAGGATACTACTTTTGGGACACAATTTTTAATTGTGGATGATGACAGGTTACATTTTTATATTCTTAAAATTATTCATAGTGAACAAATATTGTTTCCGTTTCTTTTCCTAGACATCTATCCTATTTGAAATTGAAGTAATACAGGGTATAAAAATAAGAAAAATATAGAAGACTTCATCTCTACCATTTTGGCAAAACTATATACAACTTCTGATTTTTTTCACATGCAAATATTAAAAATTTTGAAGACGCTTAAGAGAATTTGCCAAATTCAATATGATCCAAATGTTGCCATCTGCCAGCAAAGCTATACTGTGGCAAAGAGAGGAAAATTAAATATTAGAACACAGTGAGAGTTTCATAGACTTGCTCCAGGTAAATTTTGCTATTTTACAAGCCAAAATAGTTTAAATCTTTGCCAAACCAGTCCTTACTGCATTTTATGAAACAAAAGCCTCTGAGCCAGCAACGCAAAAAATGTTATCTAAGAATCAATTAATTCTTCATTTTTATTTATTTTGCCACATTTAACATCTCTCTGGTTTCTTTGGTGGACTTAAATCAATGAAATACAAGTAAACAGTGCTAAAAAGAAGTGATGTTCTGAAATCAACCTAATCTTAAAGTGGAACTGGTCTTAATTGATTCAGAGTTCTTAGGCACAGAAAAGCCAGGGAAGCACCTTGTGCGCAAGTATAGAGGTAGAAGGAAGTATGATATTTGGGGTTTCTACTGTACTTGGGCCTGCAGCCGTAGCCCTGTGGTATTTGATCCCGTCAGATCTTAGAAGCTAAGCAGGGTCTGGCCTGGTTAGTACCTGGATGGGAGACTGCCTGGGAACACCAGATGCTGCAGGCTTGGGAGAAGGACCTGGCAACCCCCTCCCAAAAATCAATCTGCCATTGAAAACCCTATGAGCAGCAGAGAAGCACTGACAATAGGGTTTTCCCCATTGTACATATGGTTGCTATGAGTCGGATACTGACTCGACAGCACCTAACAACAACACTGTACTTGGATCTTCAGTTCATAAGGCCATTTAAACACTATAAAAAATGACTTTCTCAATTCCTTTTCTTGCCATCAATGGTCTGCAAGAAGTTTGCTATGGTTTAGACATGGTTTGTCCCCCAAACATTTACACATTGGGTCTGTGTGTTGAAAGCTTGGTCTTCGGGGTGGCAGTGTTGGCAGGTGGTATGGAACCTCAAAGAGGTAGGGCCTAGGGAGAAGTAATTAGATCACTGAGTGTGCTACTCTCAGAAGGAATTGATGCAATTAACCTGGGTAATTTTCATGAGAGAGTTGTTACAAAGAAGTAAGCCTGGTCTCTTCCTATTCCCTCTCTGGCTTTCTGTCTAACCATGTAAACTTTCCCTTTCACACCTACTCCCACCAAGATGCCATCCACCACAATGTGATGCAGTGGAAGAAAGAGGGTCTTGCCAGAACTGGCATCACGTTCTTTGTGTATTCCGCCTCCAAAGCTGACCTCAATAAATTTCTTTTCTTTATACATTACCTAGCCTTGGGTATTTCATTAAACTAATAGCAAAAGGACTAACTTAAGGTTCCAGGATGTTTTTACAAAGTCTTTCAGATTTCCCTATATCTCAAAGAATCCCAATAATAAGGTTTCATTTCATTTAGGATCATCCTCTTGTCTGCTGATCCACATGTCCCCAACAGGAGTCCTCAGCTGCATTTTAACTCCACAGATCTAGAACCAGTAATGGTTGAGTGCCCTCTATATAATGTATTAACATGGTGCCAACATGGAAGACACGGCTGCAAGGTTCCATCAACAATTGCAGGGTGCTCTGCTGCACAGTAATAGTGATCTTTCAACAGCTGTGTTTTACCAGAGCAGATATAAATCTTCTGTGACATAAGTGAGAAACAAAATCAATGTCGATAGTGAATATGTGACAACCAAAAAATGTTTTCCCTTCATAACTGACAGTAGAGCATTATTCATGTTGAAAACTACCTTCATTTGATTGAAATAACCTTCCAAATCTTTTTAAAAAATGCTTACCAAATAAGTATTACATGACAATAGAAATATCCAAGCCAAAAATCTCAGGCAGGACTCCGGAGACAAACACACATTTCACTTCCTAAAGTAATGGTGCTTGATGTCAGGACCATTCAATCTTTCACCAAGATTAGGCCCCCTCCTAGAAATCCCATGTATTTAAAAATAGGAGGCTAAGAGAAAACATTTTAAAAAGTAGAAAAATAAGCATACCAGTAAGACAGAAACAGAAGGAAGCATGCAATGCAAAAGCTAAACAGAAAAGAGCAAATAAAGGCAGGAAGATACAAATATCACTTCCACTAATCCACGAAATAATCTTTGAAATAGGTTATATTGTCTCTGTTTCAATAGTGAGGAAACAGACTCAAAGAGGTTTAAGTAGCTGGCAATGATAACACAACTAAACTGTGTTTATGCTAGCATTTTGTTTTAGTCAGCTGTTGCTGCAGCAGAAAAACTAACCTAAACAAACTTATGGAGGAAAAAAAATTACTGGAAGCTCACAGTTAGAGGATCAGGCCACAATAATGGCAGGGCAAGCATAATGGTAACAGAGACAGGGCCAGGGCAAATCACTTCATGGTATCAAGGGGCAGGGGAGAGACAGCTTCCCAGAACTGTGAGTTCAGGTCAAAAAATCCTCCAAAGGGTCCAGTGATGCACTTCTGCAAAGCTAGAACAGCTTCCATAAACAGTGCCACCAGCTGAAGACTCAATGTTCAAACAATATGTCCTTCAGGGGACATTTATATTCAAACCATAACAGATTTATACCCTGGTTTTGCTTAAAACCCTGTTATCATACCACCCTGAAATTAATGCACAAATATATATACACACAGATATATAATCTATCAACTAAATATTATTTTTAAAAAGATAAGTTCTACTTCTTAACTTTCATCCAGTGTACTTCTATTTTTAAGCACTATGGGTTCTGGTCATTTTTCAAATCATGAACTTATTCACCAACTCATACCAAATACTATTCAATTAGATTTCTTAAAATGTCTTTCTGCTTATGATATTACTGTTATCCTCATTCGCTGAGTGTTCTGAGGATCCTGACAAATTCTCGCTTGTGCTACCCTACTCTGTCCTCACAGCACTACTCTAAATACTTAATACTCATTGTGTTTAAAGAGAAGATTTGTACATCACTGCCCCAAAGAGATTGCTCTGGTCTATGTAAAGATCTGTACTAAGACCACTGAACAGGTCTCTCAGGCATCTTTCCTGGTCTGCTGGATTGTGCTGGAGGCATAAAGTAGCAGTAGCTGAGATAAAGACATTCTTCTGACTGTATGGATTAAGCAGTTTGCCTGTGAAGCATGATAACAGCCAGATCCTGGAAAAACATCCTTCAAACTTTATGATGCACTTTTTATAATGATTCCGGAAAACTATGTGCTCTCTTCACACATTTGTAGGTGGGCATCTAAATCTCTTAACATAAATTTAGTGAGTTGCAAAGGGCATAATTTCTGGTGCATTATAAACATTGACATATAACATAAACTATGATGTCACTCTTAAGTAGAATCAATGGTACTTAATTATTATAGCAATATGACCTGAGTACTATTTATTGATTGTTGATTGATTACAGAATGAGGGGGTTGAACCCAGGGCCTTGTGCATATTAGGCAAGCACTCTACCACTTAGCCTCACTCTTAGCACCCCCCGCCCCCAACACTTTTTATTTTGGAATAGGATTTCACTAAATTGTGCAGCCTGCCTCTGGTCTCAGATTATCCAGTTGGTCAATCCTCAATCCTCTTGCCGCAGCCCCTTCAGTTTCTGGGATTGCAGGCATGTGCCACAACGCCTAGCTGTACTATCTATTTAAAAAAATATCTGTATGACTTTTTAACAAAAAATTATATTAGTCCTTTTTTCCTTAAATTCTTACTTTGATTCCATTTCCTTCTAAGAAACCTAGAACTTTACCCTACTATAATATGTTTAAATGGACACATTTATTGATGACCCTATAATTATCTATACCAAATTTAAATATATGATTTTTTTTATTTTCTCTGATCATAAAGTTCAAATACTTAAATTCTTGAATTTACTTTTTATTCAAATTACTAGTAATATAAGAGATCCAAAATATATCAGAAATGTTTACTAATAATATAAAAAGTATTTAGCTTATTAGATATACATCTCAATGAAATGGATAGTGATATGTTTTCCAATTAGTTTGTGTAGTCATAGGTGCCAGTATTTAACGATAGACTGAAGTAGAGTTCAGCATTTTCTTTTTTTTATAAATGTTGGTGGGGTACACAGATGTAAGACTTTCACTATCTCTATTATGCAACTATTATATCACTTTTGCTTATAAATTCTTCAACTTACATGTTTTGCAGAACCATATTTCCCATATGTTGATACAGCTGCATCATATATACTTTATTTCTGTTCCCCCTTCCCAGTTCCCCAACCTTTGCTCCCACCCACTAATCCTCAACCCTCTTCTTTCAACTCCACTATCAATTTTAACACAAGTTTTTGTTTTCCTTTTGTAATCTCTAAGAAAACAAGTATATGGGAGTATTATAAGAAACATATCTACCAATTTGTCTACTTCCTATGTAAATATCCCTAAACCATATAGTGATTAATAAGCAAAGAACATTTTTCAATTATTTAGCAGTTGAAGACTTAAATAAATCCTTCGCCAACTCTGCTGGAAGCAAAGTCATGGAAGGCATTCAACTTGTAAAGGGATTTACTCCATTAGTCAATCAGTTTCTCAAAATTAACAGCATTAACATTAACAGTATTCTTTCCCCCTGTGATTGGTGTCCTGGAGGGTTTCTCACTTTGGAGTAAGAACCATTACAGTAAGAGTAATCTGGGTGACCGGTGTACCTTTCTTTTATAAGGTGGAGAAGGACAAGTGTGGAAAGGAGGCTGACAAAGAGAACTTATACATAGCAGACTCTTTCCTAGACAGAAGAGCTTTAGGAGAGAGAGTACTTATGGAACTGGAGGGCTCATATGTTGATTCTACTAGCACTATCCGTGAGCCTATGTATCCCTTGGGAAGTTGTCTTGTTTATCTAGGTGGGTTCACATCTCAATTTGAAAACTACATCCCAACCAGGATAGCAAGTATCCCAAAGTGATAGTAGAATCCCTGCTTTAATGAGCATATAAGAAAAAGAACTGGCCCTGTAAAGGGAATATGGTTTCCAAAGAATTTCTAGAAAAATAGGAACCTGAAATAAGAAAAAAGACAGATACCTAATGGGAGACTATATGGTTTTATACCCTAAATAGCAAACAATGCACTTTAATTAATGAATACCTAATGATCCATATTATTGTGGGTGGTAGCTAGTAGGGAAGGAGGTATACTATAAGGTATGATTTCTCAAAAATGAGATTATTGTTTAAATTTAGAAAATATTACAGTAAAAAACACATTGCCATTTTTTGCTCTCAAAATACTCCCTCATTGCTGGGCATGGTGGTTCATCCCTGTAATCCCAGTGACCTGGGAGATGAAGAGAGGAGGATCTTAGGTTTGAAGCCAGAGACACTTAGCATCATGTAGCAAGACTCTATTTCAAGATAAATAAAATATGGATTGGAGGTGCAGCGTAGTGGTGTAGCACACTTGCAAAGCATGCATCAGGCCCTGGGTTCAACCTCCAAGCACCACACACACACACACACACACACACACACACACAAAATATGCCCCCTGGCTTCAAACACATTTATCCTATCATTCTTGCCATCGTCTGAAGCAGTGCTGGAAGTCCTCTTTCATGAATG
Source organism: Pedetes capensis (assembly GCA_007922755.1). Lineage (NCBI taxonomy): Eukaryota > Metazoa > Chordata > Mammalia > Rodentia > Pedetidae > Pedetes > Pedetes capensis. Next base: position 22,796 of record VMDO01002171.1, read on the forward strand.
TCTTTAGTTGTGCTGTTGTAGCTTCTTCAGTGTCCTGAACTGATTCAAAACATTTGTGTTTCATGGTCATTTTGACTTTGGGGAAGAGCCACCAGATCTGGTGAATAAGGTAGATGAGGACACGCCATAATGTTTTTATTTGACAGAATTTCCATACCAAAAGTGATGTGTGACATGGAATGCTGTCTTGATGGAGGATGAGATTAAAGCTAGTCACAAAAGATTTCCGGAACGGCTTCAGAAAGTGGCAAGAAGGATGGGATAAGTGTTTGAAGCCAGGTGGAGTATTTTTAGAAGTATTAATGGCAGACGGGTGTGGTAGCACATACCTGTAATCCCAGAGACTTGGGAGGCAGAGGCAGGAGGATCACAAATTCAAGACCAGAGGCAGTCTGTGTAATTTAGCGAGACTCTCTCAAAAAGTAAAAAAGTGGGCTGGGGGTACAGCTCAGTAGTACAACACTTGCAAAGCATGCAGGCATGAGGCCCTGGGGTCAAACCCTAGTACTGCAAAAAAAAAAAAAAAAAAAAAAAAAAAAAAAAAAAGAAAAGAAAAGAAAAAGAAAGAAAAAAGAAAAAAAACTAATGGTAATGTATCTTTCACCGTAATAATTTTTTAAATTTAAATATTCATTATGTTATTCAATCATACCTCCTATTTAGACTTGGTCTTCAAGGGACTTCCAATTTATTTGGACCATCTGCTAAAGAAATGAAATTCAGGTAGGAAGAGGATATATGTATTATTTTGTTGAACCAGTATCTCAGTGGGAGAGTAATGAGGGTAGCCCCGACATACATCATTCTGGGAAGGATGATATAATGTAAAAGTTCCTGATGGGGTGGAGGGGATGGGGCTTCTCCAAAGAACTGCACCAGGGTAAAGTTACATGTGGACATCTGTCACAACAGAGGGCACTTGTTAACAAGAAAGAAGTACAGAGTGCAACTATACACAAAGATGCTTTGCCCCTTTTCTCCTTTCAACCCCAACCCTAACCAAAACTTGTTGAACTATCAGAAGAGCACACAAAACAAGGAGAGTGAAAAGAATGGACTTCAGAATCCTTCATCCACTGTAGGTTTGTGTGGGGGACAGGGTGCAAGGAAAGGAAAAAGCTTGAAAATGTATGATTTCTGATTTAAACTGATCTAAAAGTTTTAATACCTGCACATACTATTTAATACCTCGAAGTGAACAGAAAGGGAATAAAATCTGTTAAGACGTCTTCAAGAGGTGGAGAAGGAAAATCTCAGAGTCTTCAAGTGGAAGGGAAAATTTTTTACTACTAATGCCCTGTCAAATTTAATAACTGGTTCAATAACTGACTATATAAATCAAATGAAGCAGTAACAACTATAAGAGATTGCTCGAAAAAAGTCACAAACTGTAAGGGAAAGTTATTTGCAAGCTGTAAATCCACCACAGAAATGTTGTTGTTGTTAGGTGCTGTCGAGTTGGTGTCGACTCATAGTGACCCTACATACAACAGGTGAAACACTATTGTCAGTGCTTGTCTGCTGTTCATAGGGTTTTCAATGGCGGATTGATTTTGGGGAGTGGGTTGCCAGATCCTTCTCCACAGAAATGTTAGTAATCATAATTATATTCATTTCTCTCAAATTCTCTCATTGCTGTTTTTCTCTGGAACTCAGGAGTGTTCTTCATGTAGCATCTGGAATCTTAATCTATATTTTCAAATTTACATCAGATGCCTCCAATTACCAGGATCCCCAGATCAGTTTCCTTTACTTACAAATTTTCAATGAATTTAATTTCTGTATTTGGCTAATGTGTGCATGTTTAGGCTTCATTTTGTTCTGTACACCAATATCAGTCTCAGAGAAATGTTACTTCTAGTGAATTTAATAAGAGGAAGCAATCTGTCATGATTTTAAAGATGGAAGTGACAAGGCACAAAACTTGTATGCAGTTTGAAAGCTTTCCTTATTTATTTCAAAAATATGCACGATCTTTGATGTATCATATAAAATTTAGCACATTTTGTCTCTAGCCCATAAAAATAGAAGACTAATGAATTATAATTCAAAATAATTCTGATAAGGGGATGGATGTGAAGGGAAATAGCAAGAGGGAGTGGGAAAATAGGGGGGTGGGTAAAAAAGGAGTAAAGGGCTGGGGTTTAGCTCATTTGGATAAGTGCTGCTCTACACTCTGTGGACCTGGGTTTGATCCCCAGCACTGCAAAAATTCAAGAAGGATGTGGCAATCCACTTCTGAAGTAATCCCAAAACAATTACCCATTGAAAACCCTACAAAGCCTGTTTTGATTTGGACACAATTCAACAGCACCTAAACACGACGATGGAATAAATATGAATAAATTACCTGATATAATTGTATAGAATGACAAAAATGAAACTCATTATATTGTATACTAATTTAAAAATAAAAATTAAAAATAAGAATTGATACTAATAAATTAAATGAAGACTAATATGTTTTTAAGAAGCATAGTTAGCTTCTTTTAGTTTATATGTTGCTGTTAGGTCTCCTCGAGTTGGTGTCCTACTCATACCAACCCTATGTACAAAAGGAAAAACACTACTGTTAGTGCTTCTCTGTTATTCATAGGGTTTTCAATGGCTATTTTTGGGGAGTGGCTTCCCAGGTCCTTTTCCCAAGCCTACAGCACCTGGTGTTCCCAGGTGGTCTCCCATCCAAGTACTAACCAGGTCTAAACCTGCTTAGCTTCTGATGGGACTGGACGCCACAGTGGTACCACTGCAGGCAAGTTTACATGTGGTCTGTATTTAATTTCTCTCAACCATTTGTCATATTACCTTGTCATTCTGTTAAGCTTTCCATTTGTATCTGCAATATTCTTTCAATGCTGACAGATTACTACAATTCTGATTAAGAATTTAACGTTTCCAGAAATGGGTACTAGAGACTTGATATTCCATCACTTTCATGTGAAACTTCCACTTTCAGAATATTCTGTCCTGATATTCATAAACCTATTTCTCTAATGATGCACCTTATCAGGCTGTGCTGTTGTTATTGTTGCTTCTTGCCTTTTTATCTTATTACTTTGATTGGGATGGAGAATAGAGACCCATTAACCTAATAAAATATCTCTATGGGGCAGAGAAGAGACAGAAGTTACGGCCTACATGCAGTGTTGCTTACTGGTTTATATTTTGTTTGTTTTATTTTTGTTTTTGAGACAAGGTCTTGCTAGGTATCTCAGGCTGGCCTGGAACTCCCTATTCTCCTGCCTCTGCCTCCTGAGTGCTGGGATTATAGGTGTGTACCACCACATCTGGCGAGTTTTTTAAAATAAATGTTAGTGGGGAACATTGTAGTAGGAATTTTGCTATTTCCATTGTGCACCTATTACATTGTTTTTGGTTACACTTACATCAACTTACATAATTTATGAAACCCTTTGATTAATATGTGGTAAAACTCATATGCAATTATGGGCTATATTCCCATTTTTCCCACATATTCATGGAGTTGCATCACATAACTTGAGAGTGTCCCCTCCCCCTTTCTAATCCTCTGTATTATTTTCCCTCTCATTTCCCACCCTTCCACAATGTTTGTTCCTTCCCACTAGATGCCAACCCCCTTTTTTCTACTTATATTTTCCCTTCTTAGATAAGCCTGATTGCTTTTTTAAAATATATTTTTCTACATAGTTATATATATTTTCTTCTTTTAAGTTAGTTTTAACTCCCAGATATGAGTGAGAACATATGGTATTCCTCTTTGGGGTCCTGGGTTTGTTCACTTAGGATGATACTCTTCAGTTCCATCCATTTTGCTGCAAATGACTTTTTTTATAACCAAATACCACAACCATTTAATTCATTGTTCTGATTATCAGTATTTTTTTTATGTTCATGATACTATATTGTACATTTTAAATTTTGTAAGAGGTTAGATCTCATTCTCTATCTTCTTCCAAATTTGTATTTAATAATCAGTTTTCTTGCCTTTATGTCCCTAGCACCAACATTCTTAACAGCTGGAACATATCAGGAAATATGTGGTTAATACCTGACCATAAAAAATTCCTCCTGCCCCCGTACTGTAATTCTTTTTACTAGGCTTCCATTTCCTTATAGATAGTATTATTAAAGGTCTAGGCTTACACTGAAATGGATGAAATGTCTTGAAATGTAAAATGCTATAAAAGTATATAAACAATTCTTCTATACTTTATTCATAGAGGATACAACTTTTTCTAGCTGACGGCCTGTAAAGCAATGACTTAATAATCTTTAAATAACAGAATTTACTCCGTAACTGAAAATATATAGTTTATCCACATTCCCTATCATGTATTAAAAATAAAAGTAAAAGATTGCCTCATCACCACTCTTTATAAATCAAACTTGTCTATCAACACCAACTTTTATTGGACCCCAGGTCCTATATTCTAAGTTATACACCAACCTTACATGCTGTTTCCACCTAATTGCTGGCAGGAATTGAGAACAACAGGAATGAAATAGGCAATAGCTAGAAATCTTGATTAAGTTTATTGGAAAAATGGACTAAATAAGGCACTTTAATTAGTATTAGACAGAAGGATGAATTGATCTCCAACAAAGCACAAACTGTTGAAGCAATAAAATTTACAAAACGTGTCAGAGGCATAATTCATAATGATGATGGAGAAGATGAATCTCTTTCCTGCTGGGCAAAATGAGTTAGGGATGAAAATAAGGGCACTACTGCAAAGCTGCAGTTGGCCAGCACTTAGGAGAAACATTGTAAAGGTAATCCACCCCTGGAAAACAACCATTACTTCAAATTTTTTAATTCATTTTAAAAGTTAACTCAAGGTTCAAAAATACTCTCCCAAGCTATTTTAGTCAAACTTCCTGTGGAAACAGTAATTGAAAAGAGTACTGGGGCCTTACTGTAGTATTTTTTCTCTGATATTCAACTATTTAAGTTTATTTAAATTGTTCTCTTTGATATTCAAGTATTTTAATTTATTTAAATTACTCACTTACATGTTCCCTATTGTCAGGATCACTTTATGAGTACATTATTAGTAATTTAGAAATTTAATCAGCAACACCATAAAAATTTATTATTTGTGAATAAAAAATTGAGATTATTCAGATAACAGTCAATTCATTTCATCGGCCAAATATTTAAACATAAATTAAATGCAAGATTTTATAGAAATTATGCAAAGTAAATAAAAGCCAGATACAAAGATCGAATATTTGCGATTCTATTTTTATGAAATATCCTGGAAAAGTAAAATTATAGAGCTCAAAACCTAATGAGTGATTTCACTGGGGAGCTGGGAGTGGGAGCAGAATTAGACTGCTAATGGGCATGAAAAATCTTTCCAAAATATCTTCTAAAACTGAATTGTGATGATAGTTGCATAAGTGAAGAGTTTACTGAACATCTAACTTGCAAGGGATTCATTATACACACACACATACATATGTATTATACCTAAACAAAAATGTTTTAAAAGATTCTGTAGAACAAAATATGGCATTGAGATCCTTAAGGCAGTCACAGTTCCTCAACATCTCAGATTAGTACAGTAGATTAAATAAACTAACAAAAGGGCTACAAGAGAACTTCCCAACAACATGAGTGGTGGTTCACTAGCTGGCTTCCAATGCTTCAGGAATGACATGACCTCAATTCCCTCAACCACTGGGGTGGCATGGTGAGACCTGAGCCTTTTATTTCTTGCAGCTAAGAAGTTTCTGCCATTGACTTGATCATACAAATAATGTATTTTACTAATGAAAGCCACCTTGATGAATGAAAATAAATGTAGACTAAATCAATACATATGGATGCAGCTAAAGCTGTGCAATCAGTAAAGTTTATAGCTATAATTGCATATATTAAGAAAGAATGCAAATCAAAAGGCACACTTGCCACCTGAGGATGGTGGAAGGAGGGAAGGAAGGAAAGAAGGAAAAAGGAAAGGAAAGGAAAGGAGGGAGGGAAGTAGGTAAGCAGGCAGGCAGGCAGAAAAGAAGTAAATGATTAAAGTGAAAATTAATAAAAAGGAGAATAGTAAAATGAAATTTGGTAAACCAATTTTTAAAAAATCAGTAAGAAGTTAAAAAAATTTTAGCTAGATAAAGCAAAGAAAATGGAATCTAATCAAGGAAAGGACATTATTGCCATCTTTATAGAAACAGATAATTATGAATAATTGTATGACAACAAATTAGAAAACCTAAATGAATTGACAAATTCTTAGGAAGATACAAAATACTGAAACTGACTCAACAAGAAAGAAGACCTGTAAAATCTGTAGCAAGCAAAGAGACAGAATTAGAAATCAGAGACTTACAAAGCAAAGTGGCCCAGACAGAACCACTGGTGAATTCTACCAAACATTTAAATAAGAATTAATATAAGGTCTTCATATTCTTCCAAAAAATGAAAAGGGATTTTATCCAAACTCAATCTTTAAGACTATGGCTACATTGATACCAAAAATCAAAAACACCACAAAAGGATATCACACAATAATCTTTTAAGAATACAGAGGCAAAAATCCTCAACAAAGTATTAACTAAAAAACTAAATCTAGTAAGAAAAATAATTATGTATTAATGACCAAGTAGAAATTGTTCAGTGGATACAATATTGGTTTGACATGCAAAATTATATAATGTAATTCCATATTGATAGAATAAAAAATAAAAATGATATGATCATCTTCACAGACACAGTAAAAGCATGTGACCAAATTCAACACCCTTTCAGAATTAAAAGCATTCAACAAACCTGGAATAATAAGGAATTCCTCAAGCTGGTAAGACTGTCTATGAAAGACACAGCTACCATCATACTTAATTTTGAAAGATTATATGCTTCCCCCATTTGATCAGGAATAACATAAGGATAGCTTTTTTTGTTTAAATTACATCTACTCAACATTGCACTGGGGTACAATTAGGCCAGAAAATGACATATGAAGCAACCAGCCTGGACAGGAATAAGTAAAAGTATCTCTATATTTAGATAATACTCTTTATACATAGAAAAGTTTGATTAATCCATTAAAAATTAGAATGAAGAAGCTCAGCAAGTCTGTAGCATACAAGATCAATATAAAAATCAATTGCATTTCTAAATATTTGCAACGAATGGTCAACAGATGAAATTAAGAAAATAATTCTATTTGTCATAGCATCAAAAAGAATAAAACACTAGGAATATATGGAATAAAAGTACAAAATGTATACTTTGACAACTATAAAACATGGCATACAATTAAATATCTAAATACATGGATAAACATCCATGTTTATGAATCAAAAATACTTCATTATTAATATGACAATAGCCTCCAAATTGACCTACAAATTCAATGCAATTTCTATCACAATCTCAGTGTGGACTTGGCAGAATCTTTAAAGAAACTGATAAACTGATCCTAAAATTCATATAGAAATTCAAAACAGCCAAAACTACCTGGAAGGAGAACAAAATTATAGAATTTGCACTCCTGTTTTCAAAACTTACTGTGAAACAATAGTAATAAAAATACTGTGGTATCAGCATAAGGATACACATGTAAATAGAATAAAATTAAAAGTGTAGAAATAAATTCAGGTATCAATGGTTAATTGATTTTCAAAAACAGAGCAAAGAACTTTTTTTATTAGAAATTTTTAATGTACATCACAATGTAATTCATTTTGACATGCTTTTCATTGTGACATTTTCATATATGCATTCTGATAAACATTATTCATATAGGTTACCCCTAACCCTCCCCTATGCTTGCCCCCCTCCCACCCTTCCCATCTACATTTCCCATCTAAGTCTTCTCTATCTTTTATTTAGTAGTATTTTTCTATATGTCCTTGGGTTCCAGTTCTGTTTAAGATAGAAACTTTTCCTGTAATGGTCTTTGTTTTTATCTTGTTAGAACAATTACATGCGATTTTTAGTCCATTTATATTGACATCATTCTTATCTCCCCCCCTTTTATTATGATCTGACCTTTGAATAGGATTTTTCCTTCTTGTAATTTTGAATCAGCTCCCTCATATGAGTGAGAACATGTGTTGTTTCTCTTTCTGAGCTCGTGTTCATTCACTCAAAATAATTTTCTCTAATTCCATCCATTTTGCTGCAAATGACCTTATTTCACTTTTCTTGATTGCTGAGTAGTATTCCATTGTGTATCTATACCAAAGTTTTTTTATCCATTCTTCTGTTGAAGGGCACTTTGGTTGATTCCATATCCTTGCTATTGTGAAAAGTGCTGCATTGAACATGGAGATGCAGTTGTCTCTGTGGTATGACGACCCATCTCCCTTTGGGTAAATTCCCAATAGTGTTATAGCTGGGTCATATGGTAGATCTATTTTTAGTTTTTTGAGATACCTCCATATTGTTTTCCACAATGTAAGAGTGTTCCCTTTTCCCTGCAACCTCGCCAGCATTTGTTGTTGTTTGTTTTATTGATCTTGGCCATTCTTACTGGTGTAAGGTGAAATCTCAGCGCTGTTTTGATTTGCATTTCCCTAATGGCTAGGGGGGCTGGGATTTGGCTCAGTGGGTAGAGTGCTGTGCTGCAGTCTCTGAGGCCCGGAGTTCAATTCCCAGCACCACAAAAATGGGAGAAGGGCCTAGCAATCCACTCCCAAGGCAATCCCGAAGCACTCAGCCATTGAAAACCCTATGAGGGTCACTATGAGTCGGATACCGACTCGACAGCACCTAACAACAACAATGGCTACGGATGTTGAGCACTTTTTCATGTGTTTCATGGCTTTATGGACCTCTTCATTTGAGAACTGTCTACTCAGATCCTTTGCCCATTTGTGTATTGGGTTGTTTGGTTTTTGTTTTTTTTTTTTTTTTCCTTGAGTTCTTTATAAATTCTAGTAATTAGACCTTTGTCTGATGTATAAAATGCGAAGATTTTTTGCCATTCCGTGGGGGTTTCCTTGACTCTGTTAATTGTTTCTTTTGCTGTGCAGAAGCTTTTTAATTTCATGTGATCCCATTTAGCTATTCTTGTTGCAATTTCTTGAGCAATTCGAGTCCTATTAAGGAAATCCTTTCCTATGCCTCTATGATGGAGTGTATTGCCTATCTTGCCTTCTATAAGTTTTAAAGCTTCTGGTTTTATGTTGAGATCTTTTATCCATTTTGAGTTAACTCTCGTGTATATTGAGAGATGGGGGTCAGCTTTCATTTTTCTGCATGTGGATGACCATGTTTCCCAGCACCATTTGTTGAAGAGGCTGTCCTTTTTCCAGTTTACTTGCTTAGAGCAAAGAACATTTAATGGGAAAGGAAAAGTTTCTCCAATAAATGCTGGTGGGACAACCAGGTAGTCAAGTGCAAAAGAAGGAAGTTGGAGCCATACATCATATCGTTATAAAAATTAACTTAAAATGGGTCAATGCCTAAATATAAGAGTAAAATTTATAAAAATCTTACCATAAAATGACACAAATCTGTGATCATGGATTTGGCAATGAATGTTTAGCTATGATACAAAAAGCAAAGTCACATAGAGAAAATGAATTGGACTGTCTCAGAATTTGTTCTTCAAAAGACAAATCAAGGAAGTGAAAAACTCACAGATCGGGAGAAAACATTTGTGAGTCATATATGTGGGAAAAGTTTAGCATCTGCAATATATAAAGAACTCTTGGAACTTGACAACCACAAGACAAACATTTAAATTTAAAAAGGGACAAAGGCAACAAACAGATAAATGGATTACAAATATGGTATATATACACAATGCAGTTTGATACAGCCATAAAGAAGAAATGAAATCATTTCATTTGCAGGAGAATGAATGGAAGCGGAGGTTATCATGTTATGTGAAATTAGTTAGACACAGAAAGAGAAATATCAAGTTTTCTCTCATATATGAAAACTTATAAAGAACAAAAATGGTGACCTGAACATAAAAGTACAATTAGAGATGTAAGGACTCTAGAAAGAAGGGGAGAAAGGAGAAGAGGAGGAGGACTGGAGATGTAGATATGATCTCAGCACAAAATATGCATTTATAGAAATGTCAAAGAGAAATCTATTAATGCATATAATAAATAGGTAATAAAAATAGTGATGAAATACCTGAATAGACATTTCTCCTAAAAGGTATACAAACAGCTAAGAAACCACGTGGAAAGATGCTCAACATCGTTAGTCATTATATAAATTATAACCACACTTCACACCTACTAGACAGATTATAAAATATACATAAGACCACACACACATAATGAAATTAAGTACTGGTAAAAATATGGAGAAACTGAAGCCCTTGTACATCACTGACAAGAATGTAAATGATATAGACACTGTGCAAAAAACCAAGAAAAGTTTGGTTGGTTCCTCAGAAGACAAAACAGAAAATAACATGTCCAGTAATCCCACATCCAGTTATATAACCCAAATAAATAAAAATGGGGATTTGAATAGTTATCTGTACACCCATGTTCACTGTAGCATTTTCTTACTTCCCAAAAGATGTAAATAATCCAAGCATCCATTACCCAAAAACTGATAAACAATCTTGTGTGTTATACACATTCAGTATATATACACAACAGAACATTATTCAGTTATAAAAATGAAGTGTGGATAAAATGTAAACATTATGCTAAATGGAAGAAACCAGGCAAGAGAGCACAAATTATATGATTCTGTTTATATGAAATGCCCAGAATAGGCAAGTCTATGTAGACAGAAAGTAAATCAGTGGTTATTTAGGATTGGGGTGGTTGGGGATTGATAGTTAAAGAGGACAGTTTTTCTTTCGGGGATGATGAACATGTTCCAAAATTGATGGTGGTGATAATTGCCCAATTTGCTAAACATACTAATATATTACCGTCAAATATTTACTGTGACTAAGTCACACAAATAAGTTTAATCAACTGAATTAATAAATTCTGCATGAGTGCCTACCAGGTATTAAGATATAAGACTAAATAGATTTATACCTTTTCTTAAGGGGAGACACAACACAAAATAGATGAGAAATATCAATCCAAAAATTAAAAGGTGATGAGCCAGAAAATACCTGTTTCCCACTGGGTTATCTAAAGGGAAGGTTTATTCTCAGGAAATGAGTTTAAGTTGAGATTCTCAATTCCAAGGACCAGCTATATATAAAAAAAGAAGAAGACAACTGCAGGCAGAGGGAAGTGTTAGTTTTACCATCAGAATGGGTTGACATGTTTTCAGGACTGCATGAAGTCTAGGGTGGATGAACAGTAGTGGACTAGGAGAACAGAGGGAGAAGATGATGCCCCAGAGGTAAAGAAAGACCAGCCAGAGGGAGACCTGCAGGTCTTCATTAGGCAGGGTAAGAATTCTCAGCTTGTTGTTTCTCGGCATCATCATACTCTGGGCAAATTTCTCCTCTTACAATTAACCCTCTGTATCCTGCTATACTTCCTGCTCTAAAGAAATGCAAATTTCATAAGGCAGCATGGCCCATGGCTGTAATCTCAGGGACAACAGAGGCTGAGACAGGAAGATAGTGAGACGAGGCCAGAGGAAGCATGTGAAATTTAGCAAGATCTTGTCTCAAAATAAAAAATTTAAAAGGGGTTGAGGGTGTGGCTCACTGGTGGAGTTTCCCTAGCATGCATGAGGTCCTGGGTTAAACTTCCCAGTACTGCAAATTTCTTGTTCATCTTTAGCACCTAACAGTGCCAGTCAGGATCCTAACAGAGATTTCCTAAATGAATAGGCTATACTTTATGCCATGATAAACCAAAGTCCATAAGGCATTTTAAGTAAAAATTAAATAAATGTTTTCTGAAGGCCATGTATGAAGAAAGGACAAGTAAGTTTCACCTGAACCCATCAGCCCAAACTGGTTATTCTTATAAGAGACTGTGTTGCTTCCCATGTTTGAATTAGTTAAAAAGAACAACTTGCAAACCTAATTAAACTCATTCACAGACACTGGGAATGGTGGTACTGGTCTGTAATTCTAGCATTTAGAATTTGAGGCAGGAAGATCTCTGAGAATTTGAGGCCAACCTGGACTACATAGCAAGTACCAGCCCTGCCTCAGCTATTCAGCAAGGTTCTATCAAAATAAAACAAAACAAAACAAAAAACAAACAAAACAAAACTCATTCCCAGAATTTGAAATGTTAAACTGGCAGCAAAGAATAGCTTTATCATCTCCAATATAGCAGCCATTAATTAGTTCTCTAACTCAGGCCTACTCACTGAACTACGCCAAGTCATTGCATAGAATCATGGCACCTACACTTACATCACCACAGAACTATAACAGAAATGGGAAATATGTTGAAGTACAACTCCAATAATCGAAAGAGGATCACACACTATCTTTTAAATAACACATGGTACCAACCCATACTTTCATTATAAATGACTTACAAACATTTTACTGCCTAATGATTAGCTTCACATCTGCATGCTGGATTTTCTGTTTCTACTACACAGGGATTCCGCCATGTTCTAATTATAACATTATTATCCAGAAAGCTGCATGGTGATTACAATATAGCTGAACCAAAGCTAGCCAGAGTGTAAAAAAATTGTGCAAATAAATAAACCATATTTCCTTGGAAGAAATAAATGCAATTTTTTGTTTTTTCCCAACTAGCTTACTGTGGCCTTGAAGCTTCAGCCTGGTCTGTCTGCAGTTTTTCTCCTCCTTCCACCTCCATTGTACAGTAAACAATTCGATTGGGTGCGACTGACTTCAAACCTTGCACTTCCATTATGACAATCTAAAGATAAAACAATTTTAAAATAATAAGTTGATAGCATTTTGCAATACACAGAAATAGCAGCATGAACTGCAGTGAAGAAGATTAACTGATCAATTTATCTGCTAACATCAAGAGAATTTTATTTTCTTTATAACGTTCTTCTACTTGGAGAAGATATAGTAAATACTTGGAGAAGATATAGTAAATACCTATTTTGAGAAAGTCTAATTTCTGAAGATGGGAGAAGGATGTGGCAATCCACTCCCAAAGCAATCCTGAAATAATCAGCCATTGAAAACCCTATGAATAGCAGAGAAACACTGACATAGTGCTGGGCATGGCACAGGATTCGGGGGTACTTTGTTCTGTTGTACATAAGGTTGCTATGAGTTGGACCTGACTTGATGGCACTTAACAACAACAACAATTTCTGAAGAAGAATCTTCTATGAAACAAAAGTAAGGTGATTGTTGTTGTTGTTATTAGGTGCTGTAGTAAACTAAATACAGTTTAATCGTAGATCTTAACAAGTTAAAGCAAATCTGTGTGAAGTAAGGCAGAATCACAGATGAAAATTCAGTGGTGGTACTAGGAGCATCTGTTGAGTTCCATAGAAAGTGATATAGTATTTATTACTGTGGACATTATTACTATCAAATCAATTTATTGATATCAATATAGGATATGAAAACTTTTCTATATTCCTTATTTTAGGTGACTATTACTATTTGTAAAATAATTTTCTTTATGGCTACTGTGTACCTTATTATCAAAATATACTGGGAAATTACAATTTTTCATTGAACATTTAAATATGAATTTGATAAGGAAGAGACTATATATATATATACATATATATATATATGTATATATATATATATGTATATATATATATATATATATATATATATATATATCCATTTTAAAGGTATATACTGATTTAATGCACAACATTGGACCTTGAAGTATCTAACTCCCAGAAAAAATCAGACATATATTTTTTCACGTGTGCTTTTTGTGTTTGTTTAAAAGGCTGTCAACCATAAAGTTCTGTTGAATGTACACATAAAATATGAATATTATTTTCTATACTTTTTAATCAAAATTTGTATTATTTAACTTTCCAAAATTCTCCAAATTTATAAAATGCATTTGATAGCATTTTATATATGTGAATTAATTTCTTTATTGAGCTCATTTTGTATTGGTACAAATAAGAATAGTAGCATTCATGCTATACAGCCACCAAAATATCTGCCAACAGCATCATTTCTATAATTTATTTATTATTCAATACCTTATTAGATTCATTACACTTCTTATAAAATTGTGAAATGACTCTTGATCCATGAGGTCCTAAAGAAATAAAATCATCTTAAGAAACTCTTCACATTTCAGCTCTGGTACAAAATAAGGGTTATGCTTGTAAATACAAATGTGTATTTTGTATATGTTTTGTTTTCATAAAAATATGGAAAAATGATCACCAAAATGCCAAAGGTCAAACTCAAAACACAGTTCCTTCCTCCACCCAGGTGCTATCATTTTTGTCACATTGAAATACATACCAACATATGAATAAAAACCAGGACTTGAATGGAAATAGGCAGAAGAATTATTGAAGAATTGACAGACAATAGTACTATCTTTGCCTGCAGCGGTAGCCCTGTGGCATCCGATCCCGTCAGATCTCGGAAGCTAAGCAGGGTCGGGCCTGGTTAGTATCTGGATGGGAGACCGCCTGGGAACACCAGAAGCTGTAGGCTTGGGAGAAGGACCTGGCAACCCCCTCCCAAAAGTCAATCTGCCATTGAAAACCCTATGAACAGCAGAGAAGCACTGACAATAGTGTTTCCCCTGTTGTACAGAGGGTCACTATGAGTCGGAGACCGACTCGACTGCACCTAACAACAACAACAACAAAGTACTATCTTTTGCAGCTTTTCTGATAATCAGGGATATTGGGATGAATAATTAAATTTTTGTTGTTAGGTGCTGTCCAGTCAGTGTCTGGCTCATAGTAACCCTATGTATAGCCAGGGAAACACTATTGTCAGTGCTTCTCCGCTATTCATAGTGTTTTCAATGGCTGATTGCTTTTTTGGGAGTGGGTTGCCAGGTCCTCTTATGTTCCCAGGTGGTCTCCCATCCAAGTACTAACTAGGCCTGACTCTGCTTAGCTTCTGAGATCTGACAGGATCGGATGTCACAGTGCTATGGCTGCAAGCAAATAAATCTTTAGTAATAATGAAATTAGTTATTTATAGTATGTCCTTTAAAGGCAAATAAAACAAACCAGTCATCCAAGAGATCTCAGAAGCTAAGCTGGGACAGGCCTGGTTAGTACTTGGATGGGAATACCAGGTGCTGTAGGCTTGGGAGAAGGGCCCCACAGCCCTCTCTGGAATCCATGAGCCATCAAAAACCCTATGAGCAGCAAAGAAGCACTGACAATAGTGCCAGGCATGACTAAGTGTCCAGAAGTGTTTCATTCTGTGGTACGCAGGGTCACTATAAGTTCGACCTGACCTGATGGCACCTAACAACAATAACCAGAAACTATGACAAATGAAAAGTATACTGAATAAAAGCCAACTATATTTGGACTCGGGGCTGGGATTTAGCTCAGTTGGTAGAGGGCCAGTCTGTAGTCTCTGAGGTCCCACGTTTGATTCCCGGCACTGTAAAAATGGGAGAAGGACATGGCAATCCATTCCCAAGGCAATTCCCACCCCCTCAAGTAAAAAACAGCCATTGAAAACCTTATAAGGGTCGCTAGCAGTTGGACACTACTCGATGGCACCTAACAACAACAACAACAACATATTTGGACTTACTACAACTCTAATCATTTTTTTCAATGATTAAATTCAATGATCACTTTATATGAAATAACACAATTATAGACCATAACTCAAGAAATCTTAAAAAGCATCGGCTCATATTTCAGATTATTAACAGAATGCAATTTCTTCTACAATATACTTAATAGTCAAAATGTAGGAGACAAAGAAACATCTGCTTAACATTGCATTTGTCACATCAACTATTGTTGTTGGTGTTAGGCATCAACTATAAGCTACTGTAAATAAGACTTCCCAAAACATAAAGTAAACAGGGTTCTGGTCTCCAAAACAATACCATTTATACCAGGAAGGTTTTATCTTGCAGAATTGATACTTTCAAAACATGTAATTTCCCTTATGAAGCCATACATAGAAATAACACAACTCTACAAATCTGATTTCTAAGAGGAGAAAAAAAACACAGCTAGTCCCAATCATTAGTGATGAAGACACAAAGAATTCCTTGGACCACCAACTAATCTAACTTTAAGTAATTGCTTCAACTACATTCCAGTGAAACTTGATAATGGACTCTGTGTGTGTGTGTGTGTGTGTGTGTGTGTGTTAGGTGCTGTCAAGTTATGTCTGACTCACAGTGACCCTCACAGGGTTTTCAATGGCTGACTGTTTCGGGATTGCCTTGGGAGTGGATTGCCATGTTCTTCTCCCGTTTTTGCAGTGCTGGGAATTGAACTCAGGACCTCAGAGACTGCAGAGTGGTGCTCTACCAACTGAGCTAAATCCCAGCCCCTGATAATGGACTACAGAGAATAAAAACAATCTATACTGCATTTTCTCTTCTCAGTCTCTCTGTGGCTAATATGTTGTTGTTGGTAGGGGCGGTCGAGTCAGGTACAACTCATTGAAACCTTATCGACAACAGAACAAAACACCACCCGACACTCTGCCAGGCATACGATCTTTTTTATGTTTAAACCCATTGTTGCAGCCACTGTAAGGATAAAATAGACAAAGTTCTCCTGCAAGCAGAAAGAAGGGAGGCACTAGATAAACATGTTTTGAGCACTATGTTGACCAAAGAGATATGCAACACTTAAACAGGTAGCTGGTAAGAAAATGAAGCTGGGAAGTACAGTGAAATTGAGGACCATATATCACCAGATATGGAGGAAGTCACAAGGTCTGCTAGCCTAGTGTCAGTGAAAACCCACCTATATTTAAGCCACAGACACACCATAAATCAGACTCATAATTTCATAAATGTGTTTTAGTTTTACTTAAAATTTTAATTTTAACATGGCTTAGTGCTCTACAAGTTAGCATATGTTTTGCTTATTATTCCTTCTGAAGGCTTCATGAATAGAGACTAAATTGTAATCCTGTATGTCTAACTGCTGCTTTTGATATCATAAAACTTTTTAACTCAATAAATATTTACTGAGTGAACTGTGTGCCAGATGCTTTCCATATTCCAGTAAACAGAAGAGAGAGAGAGACAGACAGACAGAGAGAGAGAATATATATATATACATATAGATCTATCTATCTATCTATCTATCTATCTATATAGATATACATATCTTTCCTGCAGCTAACATTCCAGTAGAGAAAACCAGATAAAATGAGCTTGGTAAGGAAACAGGTATCATGAGAGAACGGAGGGGTAGGCAGCAATAAAGAATATCTAAAATTTGAGAAAGATTTTCAAATCTGTAGTTTATTCCTTAGTCTCAGGATCCAGTTCTTAGCAAAGACTTTCTTTTTCTGCTGGACCAGTTCTAAGCCTAACTAATGAAATGTGAGAGCTTTGAATTGGATTAACTAGGAGCCTTTAAGAGTTCACTTAGCTAAAATCCTGGATCTGAGGAACAAGTCTTGCTTAATGGGCTTAATTGATGTCCTGGGACCTGTGGCTAGAAGACTAGCCATCTGTTCTCTTAGGTGTCCTACAGATACACACTGGACAGTACTTACTTAATATGATTTCATTTTGTTGCTAGACTCATAAAACTTCTCCATAAAATACCGTGGGCACCAGAGAACAGATTGTATTGTGCTATGGTACCAAAATGTCTGCCTTAGACAGACATAGCAATAGAGGCTGTCAAAACAATTTTAAAATATGCAATCTTCTCAGACCACTCAAAAAGAAATTTTAACTTGTATTCTTCTAACACCATTGTATGATTAACTGAAAAGCCCACCAAAACAATGGCAATGAATCAGAGTAACAATTCATAGTGTCACTAAAACACGAACTCATCATCCTAATTTTATTTTCATAAAAGAAACCAGAACTCCTAAGTTAATTATTTACAATTTTTAAAGACTTCTGAAAAATAGAAAAGAAAATGTACCAATTCTTTTCCAGTTCTGAATCTTTAAATGCACAGATAATGGTAGATTTATACATCACTAAAATTATTTGCTATACAAATTATTTTTCCATCAGTTTAAATGCTAAAATCTTATAAGGAAAAGTTATATTGTAATTACATGATTTTTTGACACAAAAAAATTTAAAAATTGTTTGCATTTTTAATATCAGCCAACAAAAGATAAGCAGCAGAAAACAGTGAGGAAATTTCACATGTAATACACTATGTGGTTCCAAATTAAACAACCTGACATGTAGCTAAAGAAACTAAGAAAACTAGAAGCAAAGTCATTAAGTAAAGCCAGAATGAAGTCTTGAAGCAGAAGAAAGCCACATATTTCTACTCTGACACTAAATTTAATCTATCCACCTATAAAGAGATCACTACCCTGGAAGTTAAGAAAGTGACAGGCAGTTGTTTTACCCTCCAATTTAAAGTCAAATAATGGAGGAAAATGAGCAAAAGTAGACATTTGCCTCTTCTCCTATCAACTAAGCAAATCTAACATTAACAAAGAAATTTAAAGCTTTACATCCTAAGACTATAAGTGCTTTTCTTTGTCAATCAGCAAATGTAAACAGTAGTGTTGGGGGTCAGCAGTAAGAGAACATAACAATATAAAGATGGAGCTACAAGCCTCAAGTTTCTGAAGAGCTAAAAATCTAACTTTGACATTGCTAGCATTTACTAATAGAACAGAAATTATGAAGAGAAAAAAAAGCTGGCATTAATCCAGATGATGACCTGACACTTTTTACAATCTTTTATATTGCACATAGGGTCTTTCTCCTAGATATTAAAAATGTTTGTAGGTGTGGAATGCTGAGCTGTATAAACCCACAGATCTATACCTGTTGTTGTTGTTGTTAGGTGCCATAGAGTTGGTATCCGACTCATAGCGACCCTCATAGCGTTTTCAATGGCTGACTATTTAGGGATTGCCTTGGGAGAGGATTGCCAGGCCCTTCTCCCATTTTTGTGGTGCTGGGAATTGAACTTGGGACCTCAGAGACTGCAGTGCAGGGCTCTACCAACTGAACTAAATCCCAGCCCAGATCTATAACTAAATTTTATATATATATATACACATATACATATATACAGGTTTAGAAGAAGAAATGTAATTATGGAAGACATTCACAAGTAGCTGTACTAAGAGTACTAGTGGCTATGGTTTCCAGCAATTTGCATAAAAGAGATGAAAGTCTGATGTTTGGGGAAACACAATTTTAAATGTGACATTTGTTCTTGTTTCTTGGAATATTTTCAGTGCCTCTAATGAAAGTAGAATTCCTGGAAAACATGGATTATCTACCTCTTAACATCTATGGTACCCAATTTTGTACATTATAACTTCTTTACCTGATGCTAGAAAAATGAACCCACAGCTGAGGTAGATTGAAAATAAGGTTAATCAAAAGCCAGCAAGGAGTTTCCAAATTACAAAGAATTCAGTTATCAGTCTTAATCCTATTTCTACCCAAGTGTGTTTTGGTGCTTACTGTATCAATGAATGTACATTGGTTTAGCTGACATAAAGATGTGCCTCAAAACTTTTATTATTTTATTATTTCATCATAATACTACTGTTATGTTTAAAGGACAATTTACATTCTTTTGTATATGCAACCCATTTGTTCAGCAAATGAACAATAATTTAACATCTTCAAAACATATTGCACTACTTTAAGTTCTAAATGTTACCACAAAGGGGAGCAGAAATGAATGTGCAGCCTCATTTGTGCTGCCAGAGGTGAGGCTAAGCAAAGCCACTTACCTCTAAGGTAAATGATAGTACCACGTCAGACTTTGACAGCTGAATCTCATTCTCATCTCCCAGGTCCAAAAACGCAGAATTCTGTGAGCGTTTTAATTTTTGTAATTTAAATTCTGGACCACCTTTCGAAACGGGTAGACTTTCCAAATTGGCCATTAACAAATTTACTGAAGACCGCAACTCTTCTATATACATAGTCTCCATTTCTTTTGCTATAAATTTGGGGAATCTTCTTTCCTTAAAAATAATATTTAAAACAATGTCACACAAGTAATATTCAATTTTATCAGAGAAGATTATCTGCTGCACACACTCTCCTGTCTTAGAAATTATGAAACTTTCTATATAATATATCTACCCTATGTTTTAAGTTTAAAAATCTCAGGTTTTGGCAATTTTGATCATATGAAGAGGTACCTTATATGTCTTATTGAGGATCATTGTGGTACAAAATGAATAACATTGTATATATGTTTTCACATTAACTATTTTTGATAAGATTTGCACAAGGGCAAAACAAACTCTGAAAACAGGAATGTGAGAAGTTTTAATATTTAGATGAATCTTAATTAATGACTTATCTTAGAAATTCTTGGAGTAAATGGTCCATAAGAAAATATTCAGTATATGCTGCTTTGCTACTTAGAAAATAAACATCTTAATATCACTCTCTTACCACAGATGTGTACTGTTGCAAAGGTGTATTATATACATAAGCATTCACATTAAAACCTCATATTATTAAATAACAATACACATGTATTTCTAAGTCAGTTAATTTTCAATCACATAAAAGTGCAAAGATCCCTTGTAACTATAATTTAGCTTTATACTAAAGGTTTAGAAAATTTTAAGTTTAAAGCAAAAGGCAAAATTATGATAAAAATCTGTTCAGTGAAAGATTAGCAATACCAATTTGGAAGATTCTATTTTGATGAAGTGCATAATCATTGTCATTCAATCCTTTCATCTCTGCAATCAGATTTGTTTTTTTCACTCTGCTAAAAGGACCTTCCAAATATTGATATTAGGTACCAAATTGTCCCCAGAGTAGATTATACAGATTTATATTTCCAAAATAGCAACTGAGAGCACCTTTTCCAGCACACTAGTACCTACCCCCTTTATTTTTGCCAGTCTGGCATTTGGGTCTTTTCCTTTACAAGTAGAGAGCATATAGCTTTACAACATCAAGCCCAGCATAATGTGTTCCCCAATGTACAAAACTGGCTGGGAGATAAAGGATTAGAATAGCCACCTTTAATCACCTGCCTGATGATCCAGAAAAGCCCTGCCTTTACTGCTGTTGCCCTTGGCATCATTCAAAACCTCACCTAAGAAACCTGCATCTCCAGCACCACTGGAATGTGTCCAGAGCATGCCTGTCACCCTGCACTAGTCCCTGACTCACGTGCACCCGTTCGTTCCTGGGATAGGAAGGAACATCTGGCACCACTTCACCAATTAGTCCCAGAGTCTCAGAACACCCACTCATCCTTTCCCTGAATATAATCTTCACATAGTCCTTTAAAAAATCATTTACATATAACCAATATTAACACTGCATATTTTTACAGAGATTAAATGTTTTCATTAATAATTAATTATCCCAAAGAAGATTCTTAAGTATCCTTCAAATGATCCCCTATAACTGAGTGTCACATCCTGTAGAATTCCTTGGTTTCCTATGAAAAAACAAAGTTGGTTTGGAATTTTTTTTTTTAATACAAGCAAAGAAAAAAAGTGAAATAAGCCATAAAAATATAATTTTATATTGTTGGTCTAGCTTTAAAAACTGTCTGAAAAAGCTTTCAGACTCAGAAATAAGGCAGAAAGATGAGAGGGCAGGTCCTGTCTCCTTTCAATGTCACATGGGTCAAAGGCCATCAGATAAACATCAGTGAAATGTACTCAGTTCAACTCATTGTTTACTATTGATTGAAAGTTCCATCCAGACAGTGAAGTTACATTTTACCTCATGGAATATTGTCTGGAAAAGACCCAAGTAATGTGTAGTGAGTAAAATAACAACTCAGTGGTTACAGGTTAGAAATTAACCACTTTTGTTACTGATCTTTGAATCTTAAGAATGCCCAAAACATCTAATTTCTCAAATGCTCTTTGGACCGGTTTAACATTTAACTGGCTTGCTCATTAATTATGCATTGTATCAAGTCTTTATTGTATGTTGATTTCATATCTGTATGAAAATCAAAATTATATCAATGAAAAAAGAAAATGTATGACATTTGAAAGTTCAGATGCACCAATTTTTTCAAACTTCTAATGTGTTATTTTATGGGAAACTAGTATTAACACAAGAAAAAATAACCTATTCACATTTAACTTTAGCTAAAAACAATTCACTCATTATGATCTGTCAAAAAAGAAACTGGAAGGCATAACGAAAATGACTTATTGGCATTTCCAAGCTTTTCAGGAAATAGACTATGGTAGAATTTTAATTTTTCCTCTAAAAAAAATCTCGCAGTAGTATTTTATCAACTTTATTTAGCTAAATCTGTTGCCTCTTACTCGAAAACAACAAAACCAATTAATTATACATCAGATCAGTATGCATGGTAAGTCTGATCTTTTAAATTAGAATGAAATCAGACACAGGATTCTTTAGTTAACAGCCACTGGCTGCCATAAACCACAGCTTAGATGTTCTAATTTCGTCCAATCAGCCATTGAAAACTCTATGAATAGCAGAGAAGCACTAAAAATACTGTTTCCCCTGTTTTACATAGGGTCACTATGAGTCAGACATGGACTCGAGGGCACGTAACAACAACAAACAACACATAATATAAATTAAAACATAATGTTTGCTTCATAAAAAGCTTCTCATTATTCTAACTCAGATACTCCTTTCATGGTACCTGAAGGATTGAACTCAGAGCCTCACATATGCTAGGCAAGGGCTCTACCATTGAGCTGTACCCCAGGCCCCTTTATAAAATTATTTTATTTTATTCTAAGACAGGGTCTTACACCTCTGGTAAACTTGAGATCCTCCTCCCTCCTCAGCCTACCAAGTAGCTGGAATTATGTATGTGCACCATGACACTCAGCTAGTCACTTTTTAAAAGTATACTTGATCTTCTGTTAGATGACGTCTGGGGTTCATACTACTGGAGAGTTTCTCCAAGGTGATATCCACTTTGCTTTCTTCTGTTTTTCCTTGTTTCCCATCCAGATACAAGTTGAACATTTCTAATCTGAAAACCTGAAAATCTGAAATTCTTCAACATCCAAAACTTTTTGAGCATCTACATGATGTCAGAAATTGAAAACTTTACACCTGACATCATCTGATGAGTCAAGTCAAAAACACAGGTGCTCCAGAGTACTATATAAAATCACCTTTAGGCTATGTGTTTAAAATGGTGGTGGTGGTGGTGTTACATGTTGTTGAGTTGGGTCTTACCCATAGAGACCCTCATAGGGTTTTCAATGGCTGATTGTTTCGGGATTGCTTTGGGAGTGGATTGCCATGTCCTTCCCCATTTTTGTGGTGCTGGGGGGTCAAACCCAGCTATAAAACATAAATTTCATGTTTAGACTGGGCTCCCATCCCCCAAGAACTCTCATTATGCATGTGCAAAAATCCAAAATCTGAAAAAATTAAAAATCTCAAAACACCTCTAGTTCCAAGCATTTCAGATAAGAGAGACTCAATTTGTATCAATTTTAGGTTCAGAACTCAGGATCAAGGCATCAAGTGAAATAATGATTGTAGAGTGGGTACCAATCACAACTAAAATAGTGAAGTGTTTACCTTTTTTGTTACAAATTAAAGAAGAGTCACAGTTATTCTTACCATATTGGTATCCTCTCTTCCTTTCAGTTCAAATATGCTGTCGAATGGGAGAGAAGGGTGGGAGTCCTACCAATAATTCAAGAATTCTGCCTAGTCCTGACTTTCTAATAATATGGCAGCATGTAAAGATTCAGCATTCAAGAAACAATCACTGTGTCTGCTGTGTTCTGCT
The DNA here is from genome assembly GCA_007922755.1 of Pedetes capensis. Lineage (NCBI taxonomy): Eukaryota > Metazoa > Chordata > Mammalia > Rodentia > Pedetidae > Pedetes > Pedetes capensis. The sequence goes on from VMDO01002171.1 coordinate 46,473, forward strand.
CTAGGCCCTTGGGATGCAAGTATGATGATAATGGGGGGAAAAAAATCCTCTCCTGTCATGGAATCTACATTATTTTTTTGATAGGAAACACTAAATAAGAAACCATTTCACAGTGCAGAAAGTACTATGGAAAAAGGGAAAGGGACACAAGGTGTGGTGGGAAAGACCTGCAGCTTTAAGCAGGATGGTCAGGGATGGTTGCAATGATGATGTGACCTTTGAGCATAAAGGCAGATGAAAGAGTATGAAGATTAACTATATGTGTAATTTGGCTAGGCTACAGTATGAACTGTCTGTACAGACACCAACCTAAATGTTGCTAGGAAGATATTTTTCTTTTCTTTTTTTCCTTTGTGGTCCTTGGGATTGAACCAAACCTGTACATGCTGGGCAAATGCTCTACCACAGACCTGTACCCACAATCCCATTTTTATTTTCAGACAGGATGTACAGGTTACCTCTGGCTTCAAACTCTTCATCCTCCTGCTTCTGCCTCCTGATTTGCTGAGCTTATAGGAATGTGCAACAGTACCAGGCTTAAAGATTTTTTTTTTATATAGCTAACATTTATAACTAGTCACTCTGAGTAAATCAAATTGTCCTCCAATATGTGGGTGGGCCTCATTCAATCAGTTGAAGATCTTAAGATCAAAGGCTAAAATTTCCTGAAGAAACAGCAGTTTTACCTCCAGACTGCAACACAGAAACCCTGCCTGCTGTTCCTTCTATCTGGCCTGCCTGCAAATTTTAGCGAACATTATTGGGGATGTAGCTCAAGGGTAGAGCACTTGCCTTCAAAGTTTGAAGCCCTAGTTTCAATTCTCAGCACCTCAGAAACAAAAAACAAAGACTGCAAAATCAACCCTAAGCTGAATTCCTACCAGCTGGCCTTATGGATTTTGGACTTGCTAACTCCTACAACCATTGTGGCATCCAATCCCATTAGATCTCGGAAGCTAAGCAGGGTCAGGTCTGATTAGTACTTGGATGGGAAATCTCTTGAGATCACCAGGTGCCATAGATGTGGGAGAAGGACCTGGCAGACCACTTCCAAAGAAACAAAAAACAAAAAACAATGTCATTGAAAACCCTATAAATAGCGGAGAAGTACCAACAATAGTGTTTTGCCTGTTGGACACTTACTCGACAGCACCTAACCACCACAACAACTGCAAACTTGAGAGCCAATTCTTTGAAATCAATCTATCTCAGTCTCTATCTCTTCCGATCACTCTCTAAATATATGTTGCTATTAGGTGTTGTTGACCCTACGTACAAGAGAATGACACATTCCCCAACACTGTGCCACGCCCAGCACTATGTCAGCACTTCTCTGCTCTTCATAGGGTTTTCAGTAGCCGATTTTTGGGGGATTGCTTCAAGAGTGGACTGCCACATCCTGCTCCCATTTTTGCGGTGCTGAGGATTGAACCTAGGGACTCAGAACATGCAAAGCAGTACTCTACCAACTGAGCTAAACTCTAGCGCCTCTAAATATGTAATATCTATTTATAGTAGATATTTCTCTACATTCCTTCAGTCTGTTCATCTATCTGATCTCCTATTGGTTCTGTTTCTTAGGACAATCTGACTAATATAGGGAACACATGTGAATGTGAGTTCAAGATGGCTGCAAATAGTGGAAACAGTCTGTGCAAAGTCTCTGTAGCAGGAAGAGTAGGGAGGTCACTGTAGCTGAAGTCTGTAGAGCAAGGGTGAGAGCTTAGTGGAGGACAAGGTCAGTGAGGAAAGCAACCAATCACACAGGAGTCTGCAGACCTCTGTATGAACTCTGTGTTTTACTCTCAGCAACATGGGACCCACCATGAGGTTTTTGTGTAGACAATCACCAGCTGCTGAGATATTGGGCAGAGGTGGAAGCTTGAAGACTAGCTAAAAGGACAGAACAATTAACCAGGTGAGAGGCAAAGACAATTAAGCCTGAGTGAAAGGAGAAAATGGTTGGCAACAGCTGGCACAACCGGGAAATCCTTCAAAGTGAGAAGCAAAAAGAAAAAGAAAGAAGCCAAACATGATTCTAAGATTTTTGACTTGAGTAACTGAAAACATAGTACTACTAATACGTGGTCTGCCCTGACCACCTAACAACTCTGACTACTCATCCCTTTCTTCCACAATGCTAACACCCTTGATATATTTTCTAAACAGCAGTGATGACCTTCCTTAATTTAATGACATGGCATGTTTATTGCTTATGACAGGGATCTCTCAAATAAAACATAAGCTCCATCAGGGCATGGCAGGGATATTTGTATCTTATTTATCCCAAGGCAACTGCATCTGTCTGCATGTATTCCAAGTATCTAAGACAGTGTCTGCCTGTATTAATAGATCTTCAGTTAATATTGTTCAGTGAATTACAGATGAAAAATGAAGTGCAAAAATATTAAATGACTTTCTCTAGGCATGCCTAAAATTGCATACCTAGGAAATGGCAATCATGGATTTAGTCATGATTCTTTCTAGCCCTGTCCACATTTTTCCCACTTCTTGCTAATTATCCTTTCACTAAAACACTAAAATCAATACCCCCATACTTTGAAACAGATTTCTATCTGTGTTTTTATTGTTATCAAATTGTGTTATGTGAAGTAGGGAGGTGAGTGTTCCTGATTGCCAACAATTACTTATTAACAAACCACTCCTTTGGATTTATCATACTGAAAAGGCAGGAGGGTAAGAGAGTGAATGCAGATGCTGGAGTCAAGGCCAGGGTTCAAGAGCTATTTTGGGCACTTGTTAGCAATGAAATTTTGGTGAAGTGTGTAATATTCCCTAAACCTCAATCTCCTAGTCTATAAAATTCATGGTGTCTGCTGCCCTTATGGATTCATAGAATTATTGACAGGATATAATGCAACAAGGTCAGTAAATTACAATTAGCTTTAAAACATTATCAAAATGGCTTCAATTTTGTGAAACTGAAACCTGTTTTATCTGCTATGTCAAAATGTTCACTGAAAGGTGTCTTATTTTGGGAGCTACATTTTTCCTTATAATCCCATCTACTTCATTTCTTTCTCCCTGCTTTCCCCAGTTTATTAACAGCTCTGATGAAACCATTGTGATCCCCCAATGGGAAGCTTTTTTGTGTTCATCTCTGCCCCTAACTGTGACCTAGCCCAGAGCTTATTAGAACGCATTCCTCTCAGATGTGAACTCAAGAACACATGGACAGTTTTTCTCTTTGTCCTTTAACTATCCAGAATATCATGTAAACAGTATTTTAAAGCATTCATTTTCAGTCAGGCCCTTGGAGGAGCAAGACCAAATTATGACCAGGTACTGGTCTCAGGTACAACCTATATATGAGACAGCAATATACAAATGTTAAGTAGAGGTCTGGGTCCTGCCCTGTACTGCCTGATTCATCCCTCTGGACTCTTTCCTAGCCTCAGGTCTTTCAGAAAAGCAAATGCCCTTCCAGCCAGGATTATTACAGGCTAGTGTTTCAGGAAAAGTGATTTTCTCTCTAAAGCTCCCAGGAGCCCCAAGCTGTTTGATTTCTCTCCTATGAATTCCACATTCAAATGTCTAGAATGGTTCAATGCCTATTTATCCAGAGAACTCTGTCTTTGAACATAACTCTTTAGCCCCTTATTCATAGCATCCTATACCTTCATTCATCTGGAGATTCTTTATATCTCTGGCGTGATTCTCATAATCCGTCATCCCTATTACCAAAATTCTTTCTACTTTTCTTTCTCTTTTCATCTCCAATTTCCCAATCTTTTATCATACACTTTTAAATTCAGAAAAATAGTGTTAGCATTCCCAAAACAAGTATGTTCATAAATATATATTTTCTGTGACAATAGTACAAAAATTTCATTGTTAAAATCAGAATGTGACAAATCTTTCCAAGTGCTGGAAAAGGTCCCTATTTTATTTAGTAGGTAGTTACATAGGGTGTATATACATATATTCATAGAGCTATAAACTAAGTGCCTGCAGCTGTAGCCCTGTGGCATCTGATCCCGTCAGATCTCGGAAGCTAAGCAGGGTCGGGCCTGGTTAGTACCTGGATGGGAGACCGCCTGGGAACACCAGAAGCTGTAGGCTTGGGAGAAGGACCTGGCAACCCCCTCCCAAAAATCAATCTGCCATTGAAAACCCTATGACTAGCAGAGAAGCACTAACAGTGTTTCCCCTGCTGTACAGAGGGTCGCTATGAGTCGGATACCGACTCGACGGCACCTAACAACAACAACAATAAACTAAGTATTTTTGTACTTGGTATTTTTATGAGAATTAGAGAAAGAGAGACAGGGTGCCTGTCCACCAAATATCCAAATTTTTGCTTAGCAGAAGGGAAACAGAGAAAAGTCTTATGTTCTGAGCAATTCACAAGCAATAGAACTACGATTCTATTGGCAAAGAATAAATGTGTTATATCACTGAATGGTTTGGATGATTAAATTCCAATCTCTCTAAGAACCATAAGTATTAAAAAGAAACACATGGCTTTTGTTTGAAATCTATTTCTGTTCTCAGAAATACAGTGACTACATAAATAACTAGAAATTTACAAAGAACATACATTATTGGTCAGACTCTGTCCTAGATGGTTCAAATTACATTTTCATGCATTTAATAATTCAATCAAATAATAGTTGGTGCCACTGTTTTCAAATATATTTCAAATATATTTCAAAATGTACACAGAGTGCTGTACATTTTGAAATATATTATTTCACAAGAATTCTCTCTCTGATTATATTTTGCTTAGTGCAACATTAAAACTTTCTTAGATCTAGCAGTTAGAAAAATTCAGTCATGGCTTTAAGAAAAACTTACAAAAGCTATCATTGAACTTGGGAGAAGGACCCAGCAACCCCCTCCCAAAAATCAATCTGCCATTGAAAACCCTATGAACAGCAGAGAAGCACTGACAATAGTGTTTCCCCTGTTGTACAGAGGGTGGCTATGAGTCGGATACCGACGACAGCAACTAACAACAACAACAACATCATTGAACTTAAATATTTCATATATTAAGGCTGGGTATTCAAAATGGATAGCATGCTCCATTTAGATAATATGCATTCAGGTATTTGGGATTAAGAAGGATACATATAGAGGAGAAAATGACAAATTAGGCTCAGTAACTTTACCTGTATGAAACACACCTTCAGCTCACAGAAGTCTAGATAAGAAAAGAAATATAGTGTCAATGTTTATAATTTACCTTTGCCATTTTCTCTGCCAACTGCAGCCTACCATCAAGTTCCCTTCTGATCTGGGCTGCTTGTTCATCCGCATTATCCAGCTTAAAAACAAAACAGAAATAATATACACATATGTGTGTGTGTATGTGTGTGTGTGTGTGTGTGTGTGTGTGTGTGTGTGTGTGTAATTACTTAATGTCAGTGATACACAGCAAGGATTAAATGATTCAAAATCTTTTAATAAATCCTCTCAGCTACCTATTGAGAAAAGAATGCAGAATTCTGTTTCATTATAGTCCAATTAAATCACTTTCTCATTGGATTTTATTCACAAAGTTAATAAATTTCTAGGATTCAATAGCTTGTTTTACTAAGAGATCTAATTACTATAATTCTTTGCCTAATGTGTTCATAACAACTCTAAGCCAAAAAAGTCATTGTTTCCTTGAGGTTATATTAAATCATCATTAAGCTGACCAGGGCCCAGTGGCACCCACCAGTAATGCCAGTGATTTGGGAGGCAAGGACATGGGGAGGAAGATCACATATTCAAGGACAGGGGACCCTGCATAACTTAGTGAGACCCTTTCTCTAGATAAAAAATAAAGGGGCTGGAGTTGCAGCTCAATGGTAGAGCACTTGCAAGGTATTTGCAAGGCCTTGGGTTCAATCCTCCAGTACTGCAAAACAAAAACAAAAAAGTAAAAACAAAAACACACCATTAAGCTTATTAAGTCTATTCTTTCCTTTCCAGGAAGGGCAGTCCAAACTCCAGATTGATCAGATTGATGAATCTTTTTTTGTTCTTTCAAATTCTCATTGTGCATTTTTGGATGACAAGATATTGAATAATGTTTCACTTCTTTGCATTTTCAAAAACATTCCTTCATTTTTATAAGTTTGTATTACTGCTAAACTATTAAAGTATTATTTGATTGATCTAACTGCAGATACTGTTAAAGTAAAAATACTCCTTTCTATTCTGAATCCTCTACAGAACTTAAGTGGTTTTGACACACAAAAAATAAAATAAAACAAAGGAGAATGAGAAGGTAACAAAGATAAAAAATTCTGAATGAATAAACTATATAGAAATAGAATTTTAAGATGCTGACACAGCAGTTCTTAGTACTGTCCTTGGCTAAGAGGCAAATACAACAGAACACATAGATACTTAGGTTTGTGGTAAGTGTCACAGGCAAGTTCTGGTTCCACCAGGGAACTTCTTACTCTAGTCTCATTTTGTCTTAATTCCTGATTTCAATATTTTATATAACAGATTACTTAACTCACAGGTATCTTTTCCTGGCACAGAATATTTTGCAGGTCTTTTAAAAAGAGGTTCATTCAATGCTGACCAAATAGATGCCACAAAGTATCTTTAATCTCTGCAATGACTCTAGTTTCTATTACACAGATCATTTTACCACATTAATTATCAAAATATTTCACTGGCTTGAGAAATACTTAGTACAGAATGTACTTTTATTTTCCTCTTGATTATTACTCAGGGATTATTGTTTCCACATTCAGAATTCTCCAGGCTGGGGATTCTTAACTTGAACCTTTAGGAAATTGTGATCCTGTTAAAGTTGTTTCCTTTGGAGAATTTCCTGAATTTCATAGCTTAACCATGATTCTCAGGGGTGGTTAACCCAAAAGAAGTAAAGAAATACTCTGGGAGAAGTTTCTGTATGTAGAAGTTTCTAAATATCCATTGGAAAACAGCTACTTGGCCAACTGATTGGAAGAGATCCATATTTGTGCCTATTCCCTGAAAAGGGGATCCAACTAAATGTGCAAACTATTGGACAATATCATTAATATCACACACAAGCAAAATTTTACTAAAGATCATTCAAAAGTGACTGCAGCAGTATATAGACAGGGAATTACCAGAAAATCAAGCAGGATTCAGAAGAGGGTGGGGAACCAGGGACATCATTGCTGATGTCAGGTGAATATTAGCCAAAAGTAGAGAATATCAGAAAGATGTCTATCTATGTTTTATTGACTATGCAAAGGCATTTGACTGTGTGGATCATAATCAATTATGGATAACACTTTGGAAAATGGGAATACCAGAGCACCTAATTGTACTCATGAGAAATCTGTACGTGAACCAGGAGGAAGTTGTTCGCATAGAACAAGGAAACACTGCGTGGTTTAAAGTTGAGAAAGGTGTGCATCAGGGCTGTATACTTCTACCATATCTCTTCGACTTCTATGTTGAGCAAATAATCTGAGAAGCTGGATTTATGAAGAAGAATATGGCACCAAGATTGGAGGAAGACTCATTAACAACCTGTATTATGCAGATAGGGCTGGGATTTAGCTCAGTGAGTAGAGCGCTGTGCTGCAGTCTCTGAGGTCCCAAGTTCAATTCCCAGCACCACAGAAATGGGAGAAGGACCTGGCAATCCACTCCCAAAGTAATCCCGAACAGTCAGCCATTGAAAACCCTATGAGGGTCGCTATGGGTCGGATACCGACTCGATGGCACCTAACAACAACAACAACAACATTATACAGATGACACAATTCTGCTTGCTGAAAGTGAAGAGAATTTGAGACGTTTACTGATGAAGATCAAAGATCATAGCCTTCAATATGGGTTGCAACTAAATATCGACAAAACAAAAATCCTTACAACTGGGTCAGTATGTAACTTCACAATAAATGGAGAAAAGATTGAGGTTGTCCAAGATTTTGCTTTGCTTAGCTCTATCATCAACATCTATGGAAGCAGCAGTAAAGAAATCAAAAGACACATTCCTCTAGGAAAAGCTGTGGGAGAAGATCTCTTCAGAGTATTGAAAAGCAAAGATGTCACATTGAAGACGAAAGTGCTCACACTGAAGATGAAAGTGCGTCTGACTCATGCCATGGTACTTTCACTTGCATCATATGGTTGTGAAAGCTGGACATTGAACAAGGGAGACAGGAAAAGAATTGACACTTTTGAATTATGGTGCTGGAGACGTCTATTGAATATACCATGGACTTGCCAAAAGAACCAACAGATCTGTCCTAGTAGAAGTGCAACCAGAGTGCTCTTTGGAAGCAAGAATGGCCAGACTGAGTCTTACATATTTTTGGCATGTAGTCAGGAGAGATTAATCCCTAGAGAAAGACATCATGTTTGGGAGAGTGGCAGGTTAACACAAAAGAGGAAAACCCTCCACCAGATGGACTGACACAGTGTTTGCAACAATGGGCTTAAACATAAATAAGATCGTTTGCCTGGCACAGAATCGGGAAGTGTTTCGATCTGCTGTACATAGGGTCGCTATGAGTGGGACTCGACTTGATGGCACCTAACAACAACAACATGTCCATTCTATGAGAAACTGTATGGCTTCTGGAACCTAACGTGGAAAAAATGGTCACCTCACCAATTTACACTTGCTAAATTCTTTGTTGACCTGAATGGTCCACAATCACTTCATTACGTCTATTTACATTCTTTCTACATTTACAGTAAGACAAACCTTGCTGTAGTCTTTTCAGTAGCTATAAAAGTTTTATCTCCCAGCAATTGACATTTTATATAAAAACCAGTGAAAATGGTAAGGAAAACAAAATACAATTGGCATAAGAAAATACTGCTAAGTATTGTGGGAATTCTTTGTTAATAGGATTGGGATGGACTTGCAAAGGTGGAAATATTAAAAATGGAGTAGAGTCGTGATTTGTAAATCTGAAATCCCAGGCTCTCCTTGACCAGTTTCTCTCCTGCCTTGTGGAAGCATCCTGGGGAAAGGGAAAGGTCTTAGAGATCAGCAAATTGCCCTGTGCAGAGGACCTGGGGAAGAGCAGAAATTGTGCTGATGGCTCATTATTTCAGAGTGAAGAAAACCTTCAGTACACTGTAACAATAACTACCAAGTTTCATCCAACAGATCCTTTTTATAAGTTGTGGTATCACCCTTCTAATTCTCTAAAAGACAAAATCACATGCTTGAATTCATTAAATTTGCTCAGATCCTAAAGAAAAAACCTTTAAAAAAATAGCCCTCACAGAATTATTTAGTGTCATTGCCTTATGTGATTAATCTACTTTCTAGAACTAGGATAATTGTCCTTATACTAATATTGTTGATTGCAAAAGGGGGATTAATAGCTCTGTTTTTTCTATAATGAGGCCTTTATATATGCTAACCCTAATCAGTTATGTCCTCCTTTCTCCCAGGGAAAATAATGAATTAGTTTTTTCTTTGAATTCTCACTTCAGTAATGACATACTTTAAAAAAATGAATTGTATTGTAATTTTCTTATAATATTTATCTATATCCTTTAGCATAAAAATGCAAGTAGACTAGAGTTTACATTGTTATATAAATTTGCTGTTTTCCTTGAGATTAATTCATAACTAGTTCATTTATTATTTATAAATCTGATAACTTACAGATAATACATCACAAAAAATAATTGGTACAAACCTAATAACCCCTGAAAAAATATTCTACCTAATACTTTACTGTTTATCATATAATTTTCTAACAGTCCAGAGTTTATTTGAAAGTGTCAAACATGCATGGATTTTGTAACATGGCCTCAAAACATTGTCAAAAGCTTTGTTGTTAGGAAGTTAATTTACTCTACTTGTAATTCTTTTAATAATTCTTCACCATCACATGTATCACAAATTATTTACCATAAAGACGGAACACTTCTGTATCTAGCTGATTCTGATTGTTCCTGCTCCTTAACATTTCACCTTCTGGATAAAAGTAATGGACTAATATTTTCAAGCAATTATTTGCTAACTATACTTACCTGAATAAAATAGTTGAGTCTACATTCACATTAATAATGAAATAACACTGGGATTAATAATTTACCATGTCCCCTCATTCTCTCAGCCCACAAATATACAGCTTCGTCCCTAGCTTGCTAGACTTCAATGTCTGTATCATATCTCAATGTGGTGCCATTAAGTCAACACACACTCTGGCCCATCTCCTGAGTTCCAGCTCTGCATTTTTAGCTGAAGACAAGGCCTTTCCTTTCAGGCATCTCAAAATGACCTCACACTAAAACTGAACTCATTCTCACCACATATTGGTCAATATGGTTCTCTTGGTCCTACATATGATTTCTACTATTTTTATTGAGACTGAAGTCTCAGAGGTGGGAGAGAAGAGGAGGGATGAGAGGAAGGAGGGTGAAAATGGGGAGAAAGAGAGACAGGATGGGGAAAGCAAAGAAATGAATGAGAATAAAGACTATGAGTAAGAGAAGATGATGCCCTGATACTTTAGCATAGTATTCAGGCCTCCCATATTTTGTCCCAATCTTTCTAATCTGTTGAATAATTGAATTGCCTACATAAACCGAATCACTTATTTGTTTATTAAACATGTTACATTTTCTAATTCATATGTTTGTTTTTTCCTGCAGGGGATACTCCCCTACCTTATGTTCCTTGCCCAGGACAATCTCCACTTGTCTGAAAAAACTATCTAAACTAATTGCTTAACAACAAATAGATCTCTTCTGATGACATACTATTCACAATTTTACTGTTGAACTTCTCAGGTATTTATGAACTCTTTCTCAAGCTGCAATGTATGGGATTTTTTTTTAAAAAAACCTTACCTTATTCTTATGATAAGAATGAAACAAATCCACTTCCAATGTTGATATTCAAACAGCCAGCCTCAATTCCAGTGTAATCTAAAGAGTATTCCATCTGTATTTGGAAGGTTCTTGGGACCTACTAACCCCTCAACATCGACTGATTTTTTGTAAGGCAATCCCCCTTGATAACCAAAACAAACCCTCTTCTTTTTTACTTGGTTACCAAGAATTAGCTAACAATCTCAAGGTAATTTTGAGAATTTCATACAACAAAAAGAACATAAGGAAATGAACTGATTCTCAGACTCTTGAGAGCAACATAATCTCTGTATGTTAAGTATGAAAGAATCAGGTAACATTATGCCTGCTAGGTGGAACCCTTTTAAAGAACTCGCTTCTATCTACCTTCTAAATAATGTATAAAAATCTGACTCAGAAATATCAGTTCTGCCATGGATTCTTGCAGAACAGTTCTTAGAGTCTTAAAAATTCATTTCCCAAACTGCACTTCCTTTTGAATACTTAAAATGGGGGAAAGATGAATGAGTTAATTAGATGTAAAATTACACTATGTGAACTGAACTAAACTATATTAAATAATGGATCAAAATGTTCAAAGGCAGGAACATAAGAAATTTAACCTCAAACATAAAAGCCATGGGATTTCTGTAGCCTAGAGAATATGCACATCCATTGTGCAGATACATGAATATGCATATACATATATACAAACACACATACACGCATTCACACACTCTTAAAATGGTAGATACAACTTGGCAATTTTTTTACATCATGAAAAGTTCTTTAGTATTTCCTTTGTTATTAACATTTCACCTTCTGGATAAAAGTAATGGACTAATATTTTCAAGTAATTATTTGCTAAGTATACTTACCTGAATAAAATAGTTGAATCTACATTCACATTAATAATGAAATAACACTGGAATCAAGAATTTACCATTAAATAAAGTAACACAGGCAGTCTCACTTTCCTAGAAGATTACAACTCTAGCTTCATCATGACTAACAAGAGCTAAATTTACTCAGCACATACTACATATCAGGAACTGTTCTAACTTTCCATAAACATTATCTTATTTAAACCTCAAAGTCATCCTATGAAATAGGTCTCATAATTGTCTGTTTTCAGTGATGAAAAATCTGAATCACAGATTGGTATAAGCCACTTTACCTACAGTCACAGATTTGACACAGGGTAGGATCAAGGTGAATCCTACAATTAACCACCTCACCCTCTTTACACTCATCGTTTGTTCTTTCAGTTTATCATAATTTATGAATGCCCACAATGGGAAACATACTATATGCTACTGTACAATTAATGGGACAAAGATGAAATATGTATCCTAAGCTTAAGCTATTAAAACACAGTAAAGGAGGAATGTATATCTGTAATATACAGTAGACAATGACAGGTTCTTGAGTTATGATGGGCAATGGTAATTCTTCATCTTTTTTTTCAGTTTTCTTCCAATATTTAACAAAAATACATGGGTTTGGAAGAAGGGAAGGCTTGGTAGAGGAGTTGGAATTTCCTATAGGTCTTGAAGACAGTAGAGGTAGAAATTCAAGTGAAGAGAATAATATGAGGTAAAATTAAAATTCAAGAAAATACAGGGTGTAGAGATGGAATAGAGGATGGTTCAGTTAACTGAGAACATAGGGTAAATAAGAATTATTAGATGAAAAAAAATTACAAAAGCAAGTAGAAATCCAAATGAATGCCATATGCAGCGCTTTTCACAATAGCAAAGATATGGAATCAATCAAAGTGCCCTTCAACAGAAGAATGGATAAAAAAACTATGGTATATATGCACAATGGAATACTATTCAGCAATCAAGAAAAATGAAATAGGGTCATTTGCAGCAAAATGGATGGAATTAGAGAAAATTATTTTAAGTGAACGAACACAAGCTCAGAAAGAGAAACAATACATGTTCTCACTCATATGAGGGGACTGACTCAAAATTACAAGAAGGAAAAATCCTACTCAAAGGTCAGATCATAATAAAAGGGGGGGAGGGAAGATAAGAATGAGGTCAATGTAAATGGACTAGAAATCGCATGTAATTGTTCTAACAAGATAGAAACAAAGACCACTACAGGAAAAGTTTCTATCTTAAACCGAAATGGAACCCAAGGACAAATAGAAAAATACTACATAGTAAAAGATAGAGAAGACTTGGATGGGAAACTTAGATGGGAAGGGGGGGAGGGGGGAAACATAGAGGAGGGTAAGGGGTAACCTATATGAATAATGCTTATCAAATTGCATATATGAAAATTGTCACAATGAAAAGCATGTCAAAATGAATCACATTATGATGCACATTAAAAATTTCTAATAAAAAAAAAGAAAAAAATGTTTAGTGATGGACAATGAATTTGACTATATTGACCAAGTACAGGCAGCCCTCTGTCCCCCTTCAAAGTAGGGTCAAGAGACTATCAGGATAGTGCTTCACTAATGTAAATGGGGTAGCAAATATATGTAGAATTGGAAGGAGGAAGCAGATAGGAAGTTACTACCATGTGCTATGAGCGGGGTCATTAAGTCTCCAGCTATGGCAATGGCCATGGAAGTGAGACAAGAGTAGCAGATAATACAGTATTATTAAAAAGTGGCAGTGTCAGGTAATTGTTTAAGTTAAAAAGACCATCAGCAGGAAAGGGTTCACGATTATGAGCCAGAGGGCTAAACATGATATTAATAGAAGGAGAACCAGGTTTAGGATTCTTTTTAAAAAAGAACATTTGCATTTATTGAATTTGAGGAGTTTCACATTCATCAGTTTGCCAGGGGCTTAAGTGATAGAGTGGAATGAGGAGTTGACCTAATTGCAAACAGGGAGAGGGGTAATGATGCTCAAAGTCACCATGTCAATTTGTTTTTTTTATTACTGGGCATACAACTCAGCATAACAATCCCAACAGCATCTAAACTAAAGAGAGTATCAAACCTATCTACATTTTTCAACACCTACTGCTCTTATACCAAGAACATGTACACAGTTCTCCCTATCCATAGCTTTGGCATCCATCTTCATATTCAACTAGACATAGATTTAAAATACATGGAAAAAATTATGTCTGGATTGAACATGTACAGCCTTTTTTCTTATCATTATTCCCTAACCAACACAGTATAACAACTATTACATAGCATTTATATTGTATTAGGTATTATAAGTAATCTAGAGGTATCACTATGGTGTCCAATCCCATCAGAACTCAGAAGCTAAGCAGGGTCAGGACTGGTTAGTACTTGAATGAAAAACCGCCTGAGAACACCAGGTGCTGTAGGCTTGGGAGAAGGACCTGGCAACCCACTCCCAGAAAACAATCAGCCATTGAAAACCCTACAAAAATCAGAGAAGCACTAATAATACTGTATGGACTGTTGTACGTAGGATCATTATGAGTTGGACATCAATTCAATGGCACATAAGAACAAAAACAGGTATTTAAAGTGTATGGATATGTATAGGTTTCATGCAAACATTAAAACGATTCAAAATAGAGGTATAATTTCATATTACATTTGAAACATACTGATGTAATGTTTTTTATTCACACATAGTTGAGAACAGACCAACTTTAATAGTTCAGGAAATAATTATAGTAATACCAACAATACCAAAGGATGGCAATAATGCAAACGGGCTAGATTATTCATGTAATACTGCTGGTAATGTAAAAAGATAGATCATTATAGAAAAAAGTTTGGACTTAAATCATAATTGGGATGCATGGGTATAGAAAAATATTCCCACAAAAAGACCTACAAGTAGAAAGGAGGCCATTGGTGAGCGGGTAGGAGATGGGGGAGGAGGGGCACAAGAGAGGAGGGAAGTTATGTGCATATATGGAAATGTCACAATGAAATACATGTCAATGAAACACATTAAGTTGTACATTAAAAATTTCCAATAAAAATAATCAGTGAAAAAAATTAAAATTGTTCTGTGACATGTAAAAAAAAAAAAGAAAAGAAAGAGAATAGGCCATGAGTGGATAAGCAAATATTTGTTTCCTATTATTACTTCTATACAGATAACTAATCTTTTGTAGATCTGTATTCTTTTTTTAAAAAATTGAAAAGTTGAGATAATATTCTATTTTCCATAGGCTAGATTTGAATAAAGAAAACTTCAAAAATAAATGCGAGGAGTGTCTAAAGGTAGTATTCACATCCAGTGAGATATAAGAAAAAGAAAACACAAATTCCAAAGAGTATTTTTATGTAGTGCCTATACAGGTAGGCAAAAGTTAAACAAAATACTGTATAATCAAGTGAAGCAAGATTAATAAAACCTATAATTTGATCTGTTAGGCATAAATTAACATTCATTTCTACAGAGAAAATGTATTCAAGATTACTAATGGGAGACTCATTTAACTGAAATCAAATTCATCCAATTTATATTACAATACATTTTCTTAGAAGTAAACGTGTGCATAAATAATGTGGCCATTCGAATTATCAATTTTAGAATTGCAAAAATCAGAAATTATATAATTTAATTATTCTTAAGGTCTTCAGTTTCTCCCTGTCTGTATTCTCAAACATAAACACTGTCATTTAATAACATTTACTTGAATGTTTTCTCTAGTATTGTGACATTTTATAATTATACATAAAATATACGCCCCCAATTGTCATATCTACATTTATTCGTATATTTTCAAAGTCATTTTGAAAGGTAAAAAATGTAACTCTCCATAGGACATGCTTTTTTGTTGAAAATTTCAAATTACTTTAGGTTAAATAAAACATATTATTAACCGCATGCTACTGAATGAGCACCTGGAATCATACCACCTTGACATTTGATCCTGTCAGGTCTGGGAATCTAAGCAGGATCTGGCTGGAGACTGCCTGAGAATACTGGGTGCTGTAGGCTTGGGAGAAGGACCTGGCAGCCCACTCCCAAAATAATCAGCCATTGAAAACACTATAAACAGCAGAGAAGTACTGACAACAGAATGAGAAAAGAAAAAAAAGAAGAAAATGGTGAGTGGAAGGCAGATCCCAATTTCCTTTGAGGTTTCACATTCTTTCCCGCTCTGTTTTCCTTTTACCTTGAATGGAGGTGCCCAGAACCATTAAGGCTCCTGGTTCCTGCACTTCCAAGGGAAGTACCTTCCACAGTGAGAGAGACAAGAAAACACAGTTACAATTGCCTATTGATTTCTATAAACTCCTAGACTCAAAGCCTAAAGATAAAATCCAAATTAATCTCCAAAGCTAAAACTTCCTGGGAAATGGAATCATAAAATTAAATATTACATTTCAACCATTAACAAATATTTTTGCTTACCCCTTAGAAATATGTAAGAAGTTCTATTACATTACCTGGCACTTCTTAAAGTTTTCAGAAAAAAAAGGACCTTTAGGTAGAGGATGTTAAGAGAGCAAAATCTCAATTAACTTTGCTTTGACTTTTGGGTAAATCTAGGTGAGTCACTTTATTCAGTTAATGGAATGAGATTGTAAAACATTGATGAAAATTGCTTTTGGCAGAAAAGATCATGATCTAGATAGCCGTCAAACTCTGTTTCTTAATCCTCTTAAAATCCAAATATAGAAATAAAAGGAGGAGAACTGCAGGCATAGATTTGGTATTGTGTACTCCACTCTTCAGGCTGTTAGGATGATACATCTCTCTATCATTTATAAGACCTGCAGCTACCTCTGTGAATGTCATCTCAAACCACAGCCTTACCTCCTCCATTTAGTTAATAATATCAAAGACTTGCTGCTTCCCAAAGGCCTTGCAGTTTCATAGTCTTGACATGCTGGTCCCTCTGCCCACAATACTCCAGCACATAAACGAAATTCTCATTTTGGTGAATTACTTCATAACACAGCCAAAGAGTATAATGTCTTTCCCAGCCCCAAAAAGGTAGAGCCCCATCACTGTGGCATTAACAACAGCACTTTTAAAAATAAACCTAGCAAATACCTAGATCTTATCTGTCTCTACGTTCCTCTCATTTGGTACAACACATGGAACATACTATCTATATTCCCTACATGATTATGGATAATGGGTTTACTAATTAATTTGAACATACTGTATTACCTTATGTCATATTTAAAAATAATCTTTAATAAACACATTTTTGTTTAAGGAAAAACAAGCAGCTGATTAACTGGTACCACTTAAGTAACACCATTTTTATTAAAAGATGAAAAACAATCATCTATTAAAGATTTAAAAATATATAGCTTTAATATCACATTGTTTTTCAGAATACCTATGCTACTTGAAATTAACTGTATTTCCTTAAGATTATTTTGAGATTAGACTTTCCACCAACAGATTATTCTTCCTTCATTTTTGTTTGTTGTTGTTAGGTGCCGTCAGGAGTCATGTCCTACTCATAGCAACCCTCATAGGGTTTTCCATGGCTGATTGTTTTGGGATTGCCTGGGGAGTGGATTGCCATGTCCTTCTCCCATTTCTTCAGTGCTGGGAATCAAACCTGGGACCTCAGAGACTGCAGAGCAGCGTTCTACCAACTGAGCCAAATCCCAGCCCTCATTCTTGTTTATAGTACTTATAATATTCTGCTCTAAATAAATCATGGCTAATCATTTCAGACTCTTGTTTGGTTATATTGCACATTTTAGATGTACCCTTTGAGCTTCTTTTCTACATTTTTTCCTAATATTTTGGTCTGTAAATGTGCACCAATGCAAATACATTATCCTCAAACCAAATATGCCAAAATATAACAATGGGTTTTAATAGCACAATATCTAATTTATGACATGCTTGGATAATTATTTTTAATTCTTAAAATCTTTTTTTTAAAAAAATAACAACAGCCAAATAGCTATTTTTCTTTAAATTATCTCAGATTTTCATAGCTCAAATGTGGTATGTGCTGTCTCTCACCTTAGAGCTTTATGAGTTTCCTTTATGGTTTAATTCTGACAATTAATAATTCACTAAAACTAAACTCATGTAAAACTAAAACTCATGTAAAAACCTACACTTTCCAGAAGGTAGCTTCCTGTGTTTCTGTTCCAGGTGATAATCCTACAGCTCTGGGGACAAGGAACATGACCAAAGGACCTCCTCTGGGAGTCATGTGGCAGCCCTGGCCAGGATCCTTTCCCTTTTGTATCCTTTCCTTCTCCAGGCTCCAGGGACTGCCTGGGTGTTCAGATCCTGCACTTCTCCCCAGAACAGCTCTTTCTCCTGAGCTTGTGACCCTGAAGTAAAATCATATCTTTAAGATATTCTAGGGGATCAGGATCGGAAAGAAAAATAAAAGGACAAGGCCAGGGTTAATAAATGCAGAGGTAAGACTGTTATAGTTAGGGGGGTCTCAGAACCTTTCCTGACATATAGGAAGATGGAGTCAATCTTGAGAAATATACCGGCAGCCAGGCTGAGCAGCTTTGCCTGCTTTATATTCTCTTTCTGCTCTGAAACCCTGCTCTGCTATTTCTCTTCCCAGATTATTCCTCTTCTATAAAGGGCAGGCCCTTTTCTGTGATTTCTCCTGTCTCTCCTTACTCTTCCTCTTTAATCTTTGTAGACAGACAACAAAGGGAAAATATAAATTACATATACATAAATATACACATAAAAATATATGTAACTATAAAAATCCAAACCTGTTTTCTTAATTTATTTTCATAATTGCAGTAAAATCATTGTAATTCCACAGAAGAGTTCTTCCCTCACTTATAGTACATTTTGTAATTTCTTTTTGCCTTTAAAGCATTCTAAAAATAACTTAAGCTTTTCTTTCAAACCTCAAAACTGAAGGGAATTTCAGTTTCAGCTCTGTCAGGTGAGAGCTTGAAAGTCATCATTCCCGTTCTTACAATAAAAAGCTGGACAAATCAAAATCAATAACTTTTGTTGGACTTATCAGAGACTGGGCAAATCACTAATGCAAAATATAGAAAGATACAGTATTTGGACAACCAGTTGCCAGATGCTGGGCACAAACAGTGAGAAACTGCTGTGGCTACACTCCTAAGGGGGACCACAATCTACTGGACTTGCCTTCCAGGAATCCTACCACATTCTTATAGGGAGGTTCCCTATAAGACCCATGTGGCCATAGTATGAAGAGGGGGAGAAGCTTTTGTTAAATCACTCTGATCCTTCTCCATAACAAAGGGGAAAGACTTTACTAGAGCAAAACACTGAAAACAGTGCAGCTTGAGGAAGAGAATACTATCCCACAGCAGCTTTCCTGCCTCATCAAATGGAAAAATAAAAACAAAACCACAAAAACCACAGTGGTCAGGGTACCAAACTTCAAGAAAATACACTGGGAATGTTGCAGCCAGAGAACTGAGTAATGGATGGGATGAGAGGAGATGATATCCCTGGACAAGAAACAGAAACACTTCGGCAGTTATAACCCTGAGAGACAGGTCTGTTAAAAGACTAAGATTTATTCAGATAATGGAGCATTCCCTCCTCTCCCAACACCTTGCCACAATACATACACAACTCCAGCATAACAGTGGGTCACATCTAAAACAGGTGCAAGACACAGACTCTCTCTGAGCAGTACTTAGGGAAGCCCAAAGTCAAGTTTGGAGACAAATACAGGGATACTGGAAGATGTAAAGCCTCTAATACCTATGACTATGGAAACATTACACAACCCAACTCCTGGTCAGATTAACATAATCCCTATACTAAAGCTCTATTACCTCAGTTATTATCATCTGATACAACAGATCTGGCTTTCAACCAAAAAGTAAAAGGCACACCAAAATGTGAAAAAGAAACACAGTCTGAAGAGAGAAAGGAAGCATCTGAACCAGATTCAGATGTGGCACAGATGTTGAAATTATCAAACAAGGAATTTAATTACTACTGTTAATATGCTCACAGCCTCAATGGGAAAAGATGAAAATGAGCAAGAATAGATGAATAATATAAGTGGGAATTGAAGACTAAAAGAATCAGAATGAAATGCTAGAAACACAAAACACTAACAGAAATGAAGAATGCTTTCCAGGGACTCATCAGTAGACACGATGCTGCTGAGGAAAGAATCAATGAAGTTGAAGATAGGTCAACAGAAACTTCCCAAACTGAAATGCAGAGAAAAGGAGCTAGGGGGAAAAAACAAAACAAACAAGAACATCCTAGAACCATGGGGCAAAAGCAAAGAGAGGTAAAATAAACATAACTGGAATAGCACAAAGAGAAAAGAAAGAAGTCAGGACAGAGGAATATTTGAAGTAATAGTGAAGGAGAACCCAGTCACTGGCTTAACTGACTCCATTTTGTCACTCTCTGGCTCTATTTTGCCAATAACTTTTTTCTCCTGAGTCACTTTTTTCTGCAATTCCCTTGGATTCCAGGGATGACAGGACTGATCAATAAATACCTTTATGAGAAGGAACTGGAACTATTCCTAAAGCAATGAAGAGCTTTGCTGAACAGACCACCCATGAGAGACCACTCTGAAATAGGAGCAATTCCCCCATAATGGGACTGTGCCTCAGAGCAGGCACAATCATTCCATGGAAACCAGATTGCTCCACTCAAGGAATGACAGTGACACCAAGTTCCCCAGAACCATCTTGCAGAATGAGAGCTGAGATCATAATAATCATCCAGACCACTGGCCTAACCAAGACTACCTGCTCTGTCAGCTATATACCCCTACCTTTGCTTGCCTGTCCTATAAAATCTCAAAGTTCCTGTTAGCCCTGTAAAGAACAACCCAGGGCTACTGACCCTCTTTGGTCTTCTCAATGTGAGCACACTGATTGAATCTGCTTTCTCTGTGTTCACCTCCACTTGTCTCTTTGATTGACATATTGGGATAAGTGACCATTCCTAGTCCCACAGTCTCTGGAGCTGGAGCTAGGGCTTTTACCTTCAACTCTAGTAAAAACAGTAACAGAGACCTTTGTATGGTTGATGACAGGGTACTGATGCACGGACAGATTCAGGAGCTCAGGAAACTCCAAACAAGATGGAAAAAAATGAAAAAAGGTTTACAATAGCTCTATTATATTCAAACTGCAGAAAGCTAAGAGAAGGAGAAGCTCTTGAAGGAAGTCATGTGGCAGGGAGAAGGGGGTGCCTTGCCTATATCTGATGAAGAATGAGCACTACATCAGACTTCCCCCTAGAAATTAGGCATACACAGTGGAGTAAAATCTTCAGAGTGTTGAAACAGGAAAAAAAAATAATGCTAACCAATAATTCTGTATCTAGAGAAATTATCTCTTAAATGTGAAGGAGAAATGAAAGACTTTCATAGACAAAGAAAAACTGAAGGAATGCATCATCAGTAGTCTGGTTCTGTAAGAATGTTTTAAAAAAAGAAAAAAGTGTTACAAGGATAAGGAAAATAATGTGAGTAACAAACAAACAAACAAACAAAAACTTGGATCTATATAAAAAAGAACATAGGAACATGAGATCAGAGAAAGAACTAAAGGTAAAATATACATAAACTTTAAAAGTTTTTCATTCTTGATTTTAAAAATAACTAATTAAACCAATAACAGTCATAGTATATTGAATAATTATAGCACCTTATAACTGACATGAAAGATAGCAATACCACAGGGCAGGGGAGGAAAGACTTGAGGATATGGAATTATGGAATACCAGCACTGCACTTGAACTCTTCTAATGTTATCTGAAGGTGGCCTTAGATTATTTTAAAACGTACATTGTAAAATCCAGGACCACCGCTAACTACATCTTGAAAACAAACAAATATAAGTGCGACACCCAAAAAAAGATACAAAATGGAACCATAAAAAGCATTCAGTCCAAATTAGAGAGAGCAGAAAAAGGGAGAAAAGAACAAAGAACAGCAGCAAAAAAGAAGCAATAGTTACAAAGATTACAGAATTTAATTCAACTATCTAAGTAATAACTTTATTTTTAAAGAGATCACTTTAAATATGAATGGTGTAAACAAAATCATTGAAAGACAAAAAATATCAGAGTAAAAACAAAACCAAAAAACCCTCAAGATCCACTTACATGCTATCTATAAGAAATCCACTTTACAAATAAAAACTTAAAGTAAACAGATGGAAAAAAATATATGCCATGATAATCTGATCTAAAGAAAGATACAGTAGCTGAATTAGTTTAGTACAAAGTAGACTTTAGAGAAAGGAAGATTATCATGGATAGAGAGGAATGGCATGATAAAGGAGACAATTCTACAAGAAGGCAGAACAATCCTAAAAAACACAGGCATATCTAACAGAGTATTAATATACATGAAGCAAATACTGATAGAACTGAAAGAAAAAATAAGCGAATCTAATGTTCTAGTTGGTGATTTTAATTCGGAGTACTCTATGTTGTAAGCCATAGAAAAAAGGAATTAGTGGGTCCTTACTTCAGCTGTAAGAATGATGTTAAAGTATAAATACAAGATTAATTTTTAATTCATAAACATAAACCTACAGTCACCCAGGAATATATTTTATAGACCTGTAACATCCAGTGTAAATTTGAATGCATGAGTAATAGTTCATTTAGAGCTCTAACTGCTTGATTAGACTTTGGAAAATGGAGATCAAGCATTTTATTTTTTCAGCTTGTTTTCCCTAACACTTAGTAAGATCACTGACTTGAATAAATATCTACTGAGTGTCTACATCTGAATTTTACTATGCGTTACACTCAGCAACATTAAACTGTAGAAGTGACCTACTGGCTTCATCAGAAAATGCAAAATCTTAGTTGTCTGTATCTTAAAATGTAAGATTGTGGTTTTAAAGTAATTTTCCATTATTATCAAACTATTGCCTGATTTAGTGACACAGTAAAAACAATTGTGGTGAGTATGTGAATTGTTCACAAGGTTAAGGTGCACACTGTTTTACTATTGTTAATTTATTCATCTGCAATTATCAAAAATTAGTAATACAAAGTAAGGGATACATACAAAATACAGAAACTAGAAGTAGATGTGCAAAAAGATTACAAATAAACATGTGTACATTGTAGAAGTATAACTCCATGACAAATGAGTGTTAAAATGACTGAATTTTGTTAATTTAAATTGTATATTAGGGAAGAATTAAATAAGTCATACATCCAAAATAATCAAAATGCAAATATAGATGGAATGCATTATTACACAAATCATACAGTCTAAAAATAGAAAGCAAGAAACATGAGATTTTATTCAATTTTGATATGCATGATTTGAATAACAAGTTAAAACAAAATGTATTATTAACTGGCATTTCTTTAAATTACATAGTTTAACAGTCATCCTCAATTCATTTCTACTTGGTTGGAGTAAAGAAAAAATTAAAGTTTTAGTTGCTTCCAAAAAGTTAGAAGACTAGCATCATATCTTTATGAAAAATTATTTTGCACTGAGGAGAACTTGCTTATTGTAAACTGCCTAGGTTCTTCAGGTAACAGATGATTCTCACTTTACTATTCCGGGCATGCCTCATATATACCCAACTGGCACAAATCTGATACCTAAAATAGGGCATACGGGAACAATCAGTTACTGGATGGACACTGGCATTTTCTTCTTCTATCAAATACTTCCTTCAGGCTTCTTTCAAATATCAGTACTTGATTTATTAAAATTCAATTTCACTCAGCTTTTAAAGCAAAATGATTACAGAAAGTAGAGTACATCTTCATAGGCTTGTAAACACTTGATGTTCATTCTATAACTCAGACAGGGCAATGGGAAATATCACAGAGTACTTACCTGACATGCATTATAAAGGAGCTGGTGCTCTAGTTTTTTAATACCTAGAATCTGCTGAAACATTTCATAGAGTTGTTCCTTGCTCAGAATAAGTTCAGACACGGCACTTAGGGTCATTCTGTTTGGCTGTTTGCACAAGTCCTCTTCACCCCTGTAAATGGCATCATATTTGGCTATCCACGAGCTCAGCACTGTCTCTTTGCTCAAGCCATCTATTTCTGGCAAACTACGCACACGTTTCTCTATGTTTTTCTTAAACACTTCTCGGAAGTCATTAGCGGAACACCCTCCATTCTGAACCATTCTGGCCACTCGGTCACTCTTTAGAAAAACCTGAAAAACAAAACAAAACTCATTATAGGCATAGTCACTAACACATACTGCTTTCAGCAATCCAGTCAGGGATCCTGATGCCAAATATTCTGCAATGATTCAAAATGGTTTATAATACATGATAACTCATGGCATAATGGAGTCCCCTAATCTCTCTAAAATATTGAAATGTTGAGGAGAGGCAGAATGCAGTGCTGAGGAACCTGACTACAGGAAAAGTTTCTATCTTAAACAAAAATGGAACCCAAGGAAATATAGAAAAATACTACATAGTAAAAGATAGAGAAGATTTGGATGGGAAACTTAGATGGGAAGGGGGGGAGGGGGGGAACATAGGGGAGGGTAAGGGGTGTACTATATGAATAATGTTTATCAAATTGCATATATGAAAATTATCACAATGAAAAGCATGTCAAAATGAATCACATTATGATGTACATTAAAAATTTCTAATAAAAAAAAGGATGACTCAGTCTTGAACTTCAAACCACCACTTGAAGTTCGGGGCACCTCTGCAACTGGATTCTTTCAGGTGGAATCCTCATGCATATGATTAGTGCCTTTATAAAAGGACTCCGGACGGTTCCCTCATCACTTTTGCATAGTGAAAAGGCAGTTATTTATGAATCAAGAAGCAAGCCCGTACCAGACACAAAATCTGCCTGTGCTTTGACTCTGAACTTCTCAACCTCCAGCGCTGTGAGAAATAAATTTCTGTTATTTATAAGCCACAAAAAATATGGTTAAGAAAGTAATTAAATATGTGAATTCAACTTCCCTACCTGTTCCCTTCCCTACCTGAAAGTTCTGGCTAACTCTTGAGCAAAAGATGATCTCCCATAATTTGAATGAGGATTTGAAGGCCTCTATTATATTAAATCCAGTATCTAAGACAATGATCTTCATATATAACAGGTAATTGAAATTGTTCCACAGCAGAGAGGTTAGGGGACATTTTCCACCATTTGTGATTCCATCAGCTCCCCAATTTTGCAGACTCTTCTCTAGCTAGGAAGAATGCATGCTAGGGAAAAACACCTACCTGTAAGGCACTTCTGTCCATTAACATGTGGTAAGAAATTAATACATTGAACCATCTATAAATACCAAGTAATAAATCAAATAAAGACAGTGACCACCATAGAGAGAGAGGCTCATGAAACAGGTAGGAAGAGATGAGTCATAATCAGTAAGGTGGTCATATTTTGGAAAAAATAGAAGAAAAAAGGTTTAAGGCCAAGTATTATAAATTATGGATCTCAATAGCAGTATAGATTCATTAAACACCTATTTTGTCATCAATATTCCTAAGAATTCCACACAAGTTACATAATATGGCTTTTGTTCCTGCATTCTTTTTCCTACCATAACACAAGATTCTTCCAGGAAAACCTGCAAGTCTATTTAATGCACCTTCCATATGTTATGCCTGCAGCCATACCACCGTGGCATCCAATTCCATCAGACCTCGGAAGCTGATCAGTGTCAGGCCTAGTTAGTCCTTGGATGAAAAACTGCCTGGGAACCCCAGGTGCTGTAGGCTTGGGAGAAGACCTGGCAACCCACTCCCAAAAAACAATCAGCCATTGAAAACTCTATGAACAGCAGAGAAGCACAAACAGTAGTGTTTCACCTATTGTACACAGGGTGGCTATGAGTCGGACACGGACTCTACAGCACTAACAACAACAACAATTCATACGTTATATGCTGAACTAAGCTCGTCGGACAAAAATTCATGTCAACTCTTACCCTAATCATTGATTTGTAGTGCTGAAGTGCTCTCAAGTTAGGATCATATTACTTCCACCACTCTACCATGCCTGGCTGTTTGCCAATGAGCAGCAATAATGTTCCACATAGTGAAGGCAGACTCACTTGTCCCACCACCTGGTCCACTCACTCACCTGACCCCAAACCTCTCCCTTACAACTTTATTTCTCTCCCTTTTAAGGTCATTAACACAAACTCTTCTCCTTATTTCCTGTATTCACTCAGTGGTAAGAAAATTCATAGTACTCAAATATTTCAGTTGGCTGACTTACATGCTAAAGCAGTAATAAACTTCCACATTCAGCAACTATGTATATAACACTTCCACACAATGCTTGCTCTCTCTTTACCAGATCTGGCACAATTACTTACTATTGGAAAGTCTGTCTTGTTTTTCATGTATCTAAAATAAAACAAGTTAATTCTGCATGATTATAAGAATAGTGCTTTTAGCCAGGCACAGTGACACACTCCTGTAATCCCCGCGATTCAGGAAGCAGAGGCAGGAGGATCCCAAGTTCGAAACCAGAGGCAGTCTGCGCAATCTAGCAAGACCCTGTCTCAAAAAGTTAAAAAATGGGTTTTGGGGTGCAGCTCAGCGGTACAGCACTTCCAAAGCATGTAAGCATGAGGCCCTGGGTTCAACCCCGAGTGCCGCAAAAAAAAAAAAAAAAAAAAAAGGAAAAAAGAAAAAGAAAAAAGAATAGTACTTTTGTGCCAGGCATAATGGCACATGCCTGTAACCTGAGATGCAGGAAGTTTGTGAGTATAAGGTCATCCTCTACTACATACTGGGTTCAAGGGCAGCCTCACCTATACAGTGAGGTCCCTATTTAAATAACAAAATAGTGCTTTCAATATTTCTAGGTCAACAAAAATGAAAATAAGATCTTTAACCATATATTTGGCCTAAGAATGACATTAACTTCAGAACTCATGGGGATGTTTCTCTTCTCATCTTCATCTAATATCACTACTCTCATTGGGAAGTGGAAATCAATATAAACCACAGGTTTATAAGTTACACATAAAATTACTTACTGAATTACATACGAAATTGTTGTTGTTGTTAGGAGCCAAGTCGGGTCCAACTCAGAGACCCCCCAAAAAATTATAGCTATAATTATTATATATTAGATATAATCGCATGTTAAATCATATTCGTATAATTTATGCTGTAGCTGTTCCTTAAATTGTACATATGGAACGTTAACAGTTATATGGGTGGACTGTGCCAACTGTCAATCACTTTGCAGCTCCAAATTCACCATTCCAATACTTTGCCTGTGCCAGCCAGCACAATTTTAATTTTGCCACATTGGTGGGAGAAAAGCCTCTTCTTATCTACAGTTAGTGCCAGCGGATTGCACCAGCAGCTTCCTCCCAGACCCTCGAGAGTGGCCCTCTAGTGCACCATCTCCACTGGCAGATTCTCAGTGAGTTCTGCAGTGTAGTTCCTCCCTGGGGATGACCTCTCTCCAGAGCCTAAGAGGTCAGATTCCCTATGAGTCTCACTAGTGTGGCAATCGGGTGAATTTCACTACCATGCCAGACAAGACATCTTCAATGATATCTGGATCCCGGCCTTGGGAATGGGGGTGTGAGACCCTCTTCCAGATTTCTTTCCTCCTTGGATATTCTATTTCCTATTTCTATTTCTCTAGAGTTTTCTTTACTCATAATAGCCAATGTCTCATTGTTTAAATGTTAAATTTTTCCTGTTCAATTATGTGGTTTGTCTCCTGATTGATGTTAAAAAAAAAATACTGAAGTACTACATGTAACATTGTTTCTATGGAAAACATTTGAAGTTGAAACAATCAACTGTTAGAAACTCCTTA
The DNA here is from genome assembly GCA_007922755.1 of Pedetes capensis. Classification (NCBI taxonomy): domain Eukaryota; kingdom Metazoa; phylum Chordata; class Mammalia; order Rodentia; family Pedetidae; genus Pedetes; species Pedetes capensis. Next base: position 73,931 of record VMDO01002171.1, read on the forward strand.
ATGTATATAAACCAGGACCAGCAAGATATATCTACATATAAATATCTTATAAATATCATGTAATATATAAATATCTTATCTACATATAAATATCTACATCTTAAGGAAGATAAGCAAGGTCAGGCCCGGATAGTACTTGGGAGACCATCTGGGAACACCAGGTGCTGTAGGCTTGGGAGAAGGACCTGGCAACCCACTCCCAAAAAGCAATCAGCCTTTGAAAACCCTATGAATAGCAGAGAAACACTAACAATACTGTTTCCTCTATTGTACATTGAGGTCACAATGAGTCAGACACCTACTCAATAGCACCTAACAACAACAACAACAAAGAATGCAGCAGGGCTAGGATTGAGCTTAATTGTTAGAGTGCTTACTCTGCATGCTCTGAGGCCCTGGGTTTGCACCCCTAGCAACTACAAAAATGGGAAAAGGACCTGGAAGCCCAGTCCCAAAACAATAAGCCATTGAGAACTCTGAATAGCAAAGAAACACTGATACGGTGCTGAGCATGGTAAGGTGCCATGGAATATTTTGTTCTGTTGCACATAGCATCACTATGAGTCAAACCTGACTTGATGGCATCTAACAACAACAAAGCATGCAGCATTTTTTTTTCTAAATTCTTATGCCTAACAGTCAGAGCTAGATTCTACAAACCAAACCACAACTGTGAAGCAAGGACACTAATGAACTTAGGTTTGGGGATTCTTGTTCTCTGCTATAAAACAATGCCTAATGCCACCTGTATATCATTCAGTTTGGTGATAGGTAACAACATGTCAGGAATTTCAGCTAAGTGTTGGAAGCATAGAGATGAATGAGTAAAAGACCCTGCCCTCAAACACCTCACACTGCCAGAGGGAGGGAGACAGGATAAGCAAGAAAATATAGTAGGATAAGAGCAATAATAGAAGCCCACACAAAGGCAGAGAATGCAAAGGAAAAGAAGTTATTATCTCTAGTGGGAGGCCCGGATCAGAGAGGAGGTACCTACATCTTTAATGACTTGTGAGTTATGTGAAGAGAAAAGGGAGAATAAAAGACATTTCAGGAAAATAAGAGAACATGGGCAAAAAGAATGGAAGAAAAAAATAGCAAATCTTTCTAAGGAAAATGCAAGAATTTTCCTACTGTAGGGACATAAAATGTAAGGATAAAAACAGCAAAAATTGTGCCAGACGTACTACTAGAAACTGACAAAATGCCATGTGCACAAGGGAGGAATTCAGGCTCTAGCTGCTGATGTGGGGTCAATGGTGTCTAGGTAATCTAGGTTTAAAATGTTGAAAAGTATGTTGCAGATGGCGATAGCAAGGGCAGATGACAGCAATGGAGAGTCAGATACCAATTATCAGAAGAGGACAAGAGGCCTGGTGAAAAATAATAATGGCCTGAACTAGGACAAGGATCATGGGGCTAGAGGAAAAGACAGAGACAGAAAGTAGGGAGACAGAATGCTAGAATATCTTGGTAATTTATAGAATGTGGAAACTAAGGCAGGAACTGCTATGTTTCACTGTGGTTTTTTGTTTGTTTGTTTTAACCCAGGGTGCTTGGATTCCACCAAACAAAATAAAGAACATAAATAAAAGAACATGAGGGTACGTGCACAATTGGGTTTTGTATATAGTGGATATTGGCAGTATCATGAATAATTAGTTTAGTTATGGTAGAGGTCAGAACAAAGTGTGGTAAAAACAATCAAGAATAAGACTCTACAAAATACCTATATTTAAGTAGCTGGCAAAAGAACTGGATCCAGGAAAGGTAAGTAGTGTCAGAGAAGTAGAAGGGAACACATAGACATACTGGCAGTTGAGGGAGGAGATAGTCCTATAGCAAGACAGGGAGCAAGAGAGAAAATCCTGATCACAAAAGAAATCAGATCAAATGAAAAGAGATTAGAATGGTCTTTACCATCACTAAGCCATCTTTGGCAGAGGAGATTTACTGGACTGGCGAGGAGCTAGAGTCAGCTGCAGTAAGGAGAAGAGTGGATAAGGTGCAATAAAGTTAAGACAGCAAATATAAACTTTTTTATGGAAGCCTGAATGAAAAAGAAGTGAGAGAGAATAAGGCAAAAGCTAGACAATGAAATCAAGCAACGGGGGAAGGCAGGTCAGTGAAAAGAAGCACGGTATAGAAGGCCTAGAAGAGCAAGCAATGGTATAATACTTCTGAGGCTAGGTTATAACAGACCAGACCATGGCATTCTCTCTTGCTCTCTTTTCCTCACCACATGCCATGTAGGAAGCAAGCTGCCATGAAGTAAGGAACTGAGGTCCACAGTCTCACAGCCCTCAGTGAACAAAGGCATGCCCAGAATCATCCCAGTGAGCTGGAAATCCAATTCTTCACTCCTCATTAAACCTTGAGATGCCTGTAGTCTCAGCTCACACCTTCACTGTAACCTCATGCAACCCTACACAAAAACACCGAGATGCTCCCAGATTCTTAATCCTGAGAAATGGTGAGATAATACTTATATGTTGTCTTTAAGCTGCTAAAATTTAGTATGATTTGTTACAAAGCAACAGATAACATACCCATATATTTGCATGGTTTAGCCACTTCATTTTGGTCTCAATACAGTCCTCTCTCTATCACCTCACTCATCATACTTACCCTCTTACCCTGCTATCTTTTACTTCTTAGCATATACCACCACCTGACATATATTTATTATCTCTCTCCCCCAAACAGAAGGTAAGCACCGACAGAGCAGACTTTTTATTTGCTAATGAGGTTAGTGCCTAACACAGTCTGCCCCTTACTAAGAGTTCAATAAAAATTTGTTGAAAAAGTATTAAATATCCATAGATGTTGAAATCTCCAAGGCTAAAGAAGGTAAGTATCTAGGTGACAGGTTTCCTAAGATGTAGATGACTGTGGGAAGGAAACCAGGAGATGGGTAAATATCCAGTAACTGAAAATAAAGGAAATGGTATGATTGAATGGCATGAGTTCCAGAATACAAGAGTTTTTGCATAGGAAAAGAGCAGGGATCTAAAAGCAGGAATGAAGAGCAATTCTCTTGGTCCTATACAAAGAGGAGAGAGGAAGGCCTTGTAACCCAGAGAAGGCTGTGTTTCTTCTCTGTCTTCCCTGAGATGTCATGTTGTCCATCACCAGGTAGGTCTGAAGCATTCCTCTTTACACATGCCCCTAACACCACCACAAAGTGGGACCCACCAACCCCTAAATCTTCATGTCATGAAAGCGACAGATCTGGATCTCCAAATCACTTAATACCTTCCCTTAACAGGTTCCAGTGGCTCCTTAAACTTTGCAAGTCTCAAATAGAGTTCACAACTTTTTCAAGTACTTACTTTGCCACCTGTCACCTGCCTGCATCACATAGGGTCCAATACCAATTTCTGTCCTTCAGAGACTTGGAAACCATTCCAAACTCTTCCATTTCCTCCATGTTATTTTCTTCAGCATATAACTTGTCACTGTTGATTCCATCCCCAAAGTTCTTGACAAACCCTTCTTTGCCTCTACCCTATCCAACGGTTCTTCATATTTCTTCCTGGGACTGCACGGGATGAGAGCAACAGATTCTTCACTGGTCTCCCTTCTCATATTTCTTGAAGCCACCTGATTTCTACCATCGCTTTTCCCAATTCATTATCTTCACTGGTAATAAATTCTTTCTTTCATTTTTTGTTTAAATCTTGTCATTTCAAATCCATCAGTTTTCCCCCAAAATCATTACCAAGGACCTTCTTCAAAATGTCCCAAATTATCTCTCTGGCTTCATCATAAGTCATTCTTGTTCTCTCTCCACACCTCTACTGATCATTCAAAAACTTCACACTGTCCATCTCACCATTACCTAGTTACCTCAGTAACTCTTCCAATTCCCCAGATAGTTGACACTCCTCAGACATTCCTTCTCCAGGCATTCAGCCTTGGTTAGATCCTGCACTGTATGCTATCACAGAACCTTTTCATTTTCCTTTAAAGAGCTTTTCATGTTCTAACTATAATATTTAAGTTAAAAGTTGATTCATATTTGTTTGACTCACTAGATAGTAAATTCCATAAGACCAAAGACAGTTTTATTCACCACACTCTGTTTAATAAATAAGCACCAGGCCAAGCAAACAGCAAGAACTTTTAAAATATCCCTGGAATAAACACATAAGGAGTCAATGAGTGTTTTGATGATTAAACTAATAATCTAATTCTTCTACTCATGGTGTCGTATAAATAATTAACACATTAGTATGAGTTTACTATCCCCCACATGTCTGTCAGTTTGCTGCACTGGGGCGGCTTATGTGTTGTGATGAGGCTGAGAGCTATGCCACTGGTACCTCAGATATGAGCAAGGTTACCCATGGTGGACAGGTTTTCAGCTGAGCTTCCAGACTAAGAAAGACTAGGGAGTAGGACCTGACGAACCACTTCCGAAACAACTAGCCATTGAAAACCCTATGAATACCAAAGAAACACTGTCAGATATAGTGCTGGAAAATGAGGCCCCCAGGTTGGAAGGCACTCAAAAGACTACTGGGGAACAGTTGCCTCTTCAAAGGAGAGTCTACCGTGATGATAGAAATGGAGTAAAGCCCCAGGGACCTCTATTTGCTGATGTGGCATGATTCAAAATTAGGAGAAACAACTGTAAACATCCATTAATAATTGGAGCATGGAATGTACGTAGTATGAATCTAGGAAAATTAGAAATCATTCACAGAGAAATGGAGTGCATCAACATTGACATTCTAGGCATCAGTAAGCTAAAATGGACCAGCACAGGCCATTTTCGGTCAGAAGATCATATGGTCTACTTTGCTGGGAATGATAAACTAAAGAAAAATGGGGTTGCATTCATCATCAAAAAAGACATTTCAAGATCTGTCCTGAAATACAATGTTGTCAGTGATAGAATAATATCCATATGCCTACAAGGAAGGCCAGTTAATATGACTATTATTCAAATTTATGCACCCGCCACTAAGGCCACAAGTGAAGAAAGGGAAGACTTCTATCAGCTTCTGCAATCTGAAATAGATCAAACATGCAATCAAGACATACTGATAATTACTGGTGACTGGAATGCAAAGGTTGGAAACAAATAAGAAGGCTCAGTAGTTGGAAAATATGGTCTTGGTGACAGAAACGAAGCTGGAAATCACATGATAGAATTTTGTCAGACCAATAATGTTTTCATTGCAAATACATTTTTTCAACATCATAAATGGAGACTATGCACATGGATTTCACCAGATGGAACATACAGGAATCGAATTGACTACATATGTGGAAAGAGACGATGAAAGCTCTATCCAAACATCAAAACAAGACCAGGTGCTGACTGTGGGTCAGACCATCAACTTCTCATGTGCAAGTTCAAACTGGAGCTGAAGAAAATTAGAACAAGTATACGAGAGCCACAGTATGACCTTGAGTATATCCCACCTGAGTTCAGAGACCACCTCAAAAATAGGTTTAATGCATTAGACACAAATGATAGGAGACCAGAAGAGTTGTGGCACGACATAAAAGATATCATTCTAGAAGGAAGCAAAAAGTTCTTAAAAAGACAAGAAAAAAAGAAAAGACCAAATTACATGTCAAAAGAGACAGTAGAACTTGCCCTCAAACGTCGAGCAGCTAAAGTAAAAGGAAGACATCATGAAGTTAAGGAACTAAACAGAAGATTTCAGAAGGCAGCTGGAGAAGACAAAAACAAATATTATAATGACATGTGCAAGGAGCTGGAGGCAGAAAACCAAAAGGGAAGAACACGCTCTATTTCTCTCAAGCTTAAGGAAGTGAAGAAAAAATTCAAGCCTCGAGTGGCAGTAGTGAAAGATTCTACAGGGAATATATTAAATGATGCTGGAAACATCAAAAGAAGATTGGAAGAATACAGAGTCATTATACAAGAAAGAAATGGTAGATGACCAACCATTCCTAGAGGTTGCATATGAGGAGGAACCAATGGTGTTGAAGGACAAAGTGGAAACCGCCTTGAAAGAACTGGTGTAATACAAGGCTCCAGGCATTGATGGGGTACTGAGATGTTTCAACAAACAGATGCAGCACTGGAGGTGTTAACATGTTTATGCCAACAGATTTGGAAAACAGCTACGTGGCCAACTGACTGGAAGAGATCCATACATGTGCCTATTCCAAAAAAAGGGAATCCATCTGAATGTGCAAACTATCAGACAATACCATTAATATGTCACACAAGCAAAATTCTACTAAAGATCATTCAGAAGTGACTGCAGCAGTATACAGACAGGGAATTACCAGAAAATCAAGTGGGACTCAGAAGAGGCTGTGGAACCAGGGACATCATTGCTGATGTCAAGTGGATATTAGCTGAAAGCAGAGAATATCAGAAAGATGTCTAACTATGTTTTGTTGACTATGCAAAAGCATTTGATTGTGTGGATCATAACAAATTATGGATAACACTTTGGAAAATGGGAATACCAGAACACCTAATTGTGCTCGTGAGAAATCTATACATGAACAAGGAGGCAGTTGTTCAAATAGAACAAGGAAACATTGAGTGGTTTAAAGTTGAGAAAGGTGTGCGTCAGGGCTGTATACTTTCACCCTATCTCTTCAATTTATACGTTGAGCAAATAATCCAAGAAGCTGGACCTTATGAGGAAGAACACCACATCAAGATTTGAGGAAGACTCATTAACAACATACATTATGCAGATGACAGAACTCTGCTTACTGAAAGTGAAGAGGATTTAAAACATTTACTGATGAATATCAAAGATCACTGCCTTCAATATAGGTTACTACTAAACATCAACAAAACAAAAATCCTTATGACTGGGTGAGCACGCAACTTCACAATAAATGGAGAAAAGATTGAGGTTGTCCAAGATTTTGCTTTGCGTGGCTCTGTAATCAACACCCGCATAAGCAGCAGTCCAGAAATCAAAAGAGGCATTTCTCTAGGAAAAGCTGTGGCAAAAGATCTCTTTAGAGTATTGAAAAACAAAGATGTCACATTGAAGACGAAGGTGCGTCTGACTCATGCCATGTTATTTTCAGTGGCATCATATGGTTGTGCAAGCTGGACATTGAACAAGGGAGACAGAAAAAGAATTGATGCTTTTGAACTGTGGTGCTGGAGACGTCTACTGAATATACCATGGACTGTCAAAAGAACCAACAGATCTGTCCTAGAAGAAGTACAACCGGAGTGCTCCTTGGAAGCAAAATGGCCAGACTGCATCTTATATATTTTGGACATGTCATCAGGAGAGATAAATCCCTGGAGAAGGACATCATGTTTGGGAGAGTGGCAGGTCAATGCAAAAGTGGAAAACCCTCCACCAGATAGATTGACACAGTGTCTGCAACAATGGGCTTAAACATAAATAAGATCATGTGCCTGGCACAGAATCAGCAAGTGTTTGGATCTGCTGTACAAAGGGTAGCTATGAGTCGGACTCGACTCGATGGCACCTAACAACAACAACAACAACTAGTTTACTATAACATGTGTACCAGCTTACTATAGAAGATAGAATTAGAATACATGGAACATGTCCATGCTAATGGGAATAGGGGAGGAGAAGTTGATCCACAGCCTGGAAGGCAGGGCTCACAGTGGGAAATACTGGGAGGTAATCATTGGCAAAGTAGGGAAGGATAGGTAAAGGGATGTAATTTGATGCAAGAGGCAATGGGAAAGCATGGGGATAAAGCAACAAGAAAGGGGCATAGTGATAGAAAAATGAAAACTAGAGCAGACTTTAAAGTTGTGAAATCCATCTATGCTCTTGTGTAATTTATATAATTAAATGAGTAAAGTTTATTGATTTTCTTAATGTGTATATAAGAAAGAAGTGTAAGACATGGGTTTTGTTCGTGTGAGTGGATTTGAAAAGACCTCCCAGAGGGAAGGAAGAATGATGAATGATGTCACAAGGGAAGAGACTCAATTTTGTGAGGAATGTAAAATTCATGTTGTCTAATAAGCATACAGGACTGCAGCCATACCACTGTGGCATCTGATTCCATCAGATCTCAGAAGTTAAGCAGGGTTGGGCCTAGTTAGTACTTCGATGCGAGACCACCTGGGAACACCAGGTGCTATAGGCTTGAGAGAAGGACCCAGCAACCTCCTCCCCCTATCAAAAAACATTCACTGAAAAGCCTACAAATAGCAGAGAAGCACTACCAATACTGTTTCACCTGTTGTATGTAGGGTCTCTATGAGCCGGACACAGGCTCAGTGGCACCTAATACCAACAACAATAAACATAAGGCCTAATAATTCCCATTACCTGTGCTGTTCTTTTAGAAGCAGTGATAGTCTTTTAAAACAATTTCTCAAGTGTTATCAATTATAAGACTGTGTAAAAACGATGGGTTTGGTCTCAATAAATGTCAAATAACTCAATCCTATGTCCTTTCACAACAAGTTATCAGGTTACAGGTAAGCAAAGTGTGGTTACATATGGAGGCTGGTCCTAGAGCTGGTCTCCAGTCCTGAGGTGCCCACATACCAGCTTTTGGATCTGAACCCCAAGATCCTCCAGGAAATTCTGTCTGGGAGACCTGGAGGGTATCCTGTTTGTATAGAAGCTACCATAGGAACTAAGTACATCAATAAACCCACTGATGGGCAGATATTCTGTCCCCTCAGAGTTCTTCAAGCCTGATCACCTTTAATCCATACAATCACCTTGTGCTTTCTGGATTATCATTCTCTTTTACAAATTAACTTCCTTAAACTGAGAAGTGACTGGCCCAAGGTCACAGAATCTTTGGGAGAATAAAAATGTAATCTTTGTCTTTGGACTCCAAAGACAACATGTCTTTACTTAGTCCTCTTACCCCACCATGGGTACACTCATGGCAGCCAGATGTCCTCCTGGATACTGGGCAACACTTGTGGAATTATCAGACAGTACCCTTCTTGTGAAAATGCCACTGAATACCCAACCAATTCAGCATGAGGGCTGGGAACCTAACACCAGAACTCTATCACATTTCTCCACATTTCAGTGAATTTTAACTTACACAGGGTCTTCTCTGAGAATTCCCAACTGCCACTCTTCCTGTTTATCTGCTCAGCTTATATACCAAAGGGATCACTGAATGTCTTAACAAAAGTCATAAGGAACTAATAACAAAATTGAAATGTGATGAGTATTGCAAGAAGTATCTGCAAAGGGTAGATCTGTTCCATTGTCCAAACAAGAGTTCAAATACACTTTTCCACAGAAGCACTTATTGTTCACACATTGCTGTTGATCTGAGCGATGCATTGCTTCTTTGATTCAAAAGGATTTCATAATGTTAAGAAAAATATTATCTACTTGTCAAATCATTGTGGTTATCTGTGAGATGGTTCCTGGGAAACCTGCCAGCATAGCTTCAGATAGGAAAATGCTAGAGCCCCTCTTAGATGCTTTTTTCTCTTCAATAATATCAAATAAAATACTATCTCATAAGTCCCATAATCTGCACTGTCCTTGGAGAAAAAGTGATGAGTTTCCTAAAACTATTTTTAAGGTGTTATCAATTCATGAAACTTTATAAAAATAGTGAATTTAGTCTCATTAAAAATAAATAATTTTTAGTTTTCCAGTATATGATCACTAGTCTTTTTTTTTAACCAGGTTTTTTTTTAAACCATAGCTAGCTGGTGGATTCTCTGTTGGTACTGTATAATTTCATTCTCTCCATCTATCCAAGCCTCCCCTAACCTACCTTTTCAGCCTTCTGGTCCACTGTTTCCATGAACATATTTTCTGTTCTGAGAAAGGGAAACACTTATTTAGCCCTCAACACTCTCCATATGTCCCCTCCAAAATACCTTACCCATTGTTCCATAAATATTATGGAGGCAAATTATGTGTGGTCAATTTGATCAGTGCAGAGAAGACAATGGTAAGCAAAATGACATGAATCTACTGTTACTCCAGAGCTTACCTGTGTTGGGCGGGGGCAAACAAATGGTTACACAAATTAATACACTTGTGTCTGGTAAATACTACTGAGCACTTCTGGTGCTGTGACAGCTTATAACAGGGTTTTTATTTTACCTGGGCAAGTCACAGAAGCTTCCCTCCTGAGGAGGGGAGTAAAGATCTAAAGACTAGAATTATCCTGGAAATGAGGGGAGACCCAGAGACAGAGGGTAAAGAGAACAGAGTTGGTCTAAGTGGGCCTTGAGAAAGCTCCTGGGGCTGGAGGGACTGGATTGAAAACACAGTGGTAGGAAAGGAGGGTGAGAAGAGGTATAGGGTTTGTAAGGACTGGAAAGGCCTTTGGTCTTCAGCTCAAGAGCATGGAAATATCAAAACATTTAAGTCAGGGAGTTTGATAAAAAACACACTTTCAAAATAGCTCCCATTTATTACAGGAGCTTTACATGTCCCATAACCACACTAAACACGTGCTAATATCTATCTCGGGCTGGGATTTAGCTCAGCTGGTAGAGCACCGTGCTGCAGTCTCTGAGGTGCCAAGTTCAATTCCCAGCACCACAAAAATGATAGAAGGACCTGACAATCCACTCCCAAGGCAATCCCAAGACAGTCAGCCAATGAAAACCCTATGAGGGTTGTTATGAGTTGAATACCCACTCGATGGCACCTAACAACAATACAACAATATCTATCTCAATAGTCAACACCAAAGGCACATGGCCTTTGTTCAAATAGCCAGAGCATGGAGGAGTCAAGAACCATCTTCCTCTAGAGGTGCTTGCTTCAGAACCATGCAACTAAATTTGGGGACTTATCAGTTTATGACTTATTAAATTGAGCTGGAGAAGGCAAGGCATAGATGGATTTGTGAAGATTAGGAGGCAGAATGTGTTCCTGTCATTCTCTACTTTTGTGAAATATCCCACAGCTTTATGCTATTTCTTTATCCTGAGCCATCTTGGCACTTCTTGCACATTTGTAGGTATTAATTAAACACACCTGTCTTGGTGAAGCATAGCATTATTGCCTCTCTCTCTCCTGAGTCAACAGTGAATTTCAGGACAGTTATACCTTGAGAGCTTCTACAGTGTCTGGTACCATTAGATGCTTAAACTTTAAAGAAAATAATTAGATCCTTGTAGTAGTAAGGGACTTCAGAAAGTTACTAAATAGAAGGCTGTTGGTTTATCAGTGTGGAATGAAGTTTTCATGGATTCAATGTGGTAAAAATAAATATAAGGACTACAAAGTACATTTTAATAAAGCTAAATTTATTTAATATTCCAACAGTTGAAACTGTCAACACAAGTTACGTCTTCATTATATAAAGTTATTAATAGTACATAGTGGAGAGTTTTGTTGTAGTAGTCAATGGTCTTTCTTGACCAGAAAAGAAAAAGACATGATCTGATCTGTGTTTTTACTGCTCTGTGAATTCCAAAGGTTTGGAAACCACTGATTTAACCAATCCCTTATCAAAAATGAAGAAATCATATTTTAAAATGATAGCAAATAATCTTTTATTAAAAAACTTAGATAAGAGCTACATATGGACTTTTATCTGTAGCCTAGGAAACTGCTGATCTTCAAAGACCCTTCCTTAGAACTAATCTAAATCCCTTACATTGAAGCTAAAGCTCTGAGCAAATCTAAATCCCCAAATTGCCAAAGTCTTGTTGAATTCTGTTACAGGGATTGAGATGAGTCCACACCAAAATGAACATCAATATGACTTTATAAAAATATAAACCTTTAAAAAAAGAAATATGACATCCTCATATGCTATCCATGTTTTTAAGTGGTTCTAACCCTTTTTTCTTCTAGCACCAGTTAAGAAAGTTTAGTCTTCCTTTACAGGTATTCTGAAACTTACTGATGAGCTTAAGTCCTATATGCCAATGACAAAGTCTCCTTTACCCTGTAACTATAGCAACTGAAACAGAAGAATTTATCAAGGTACTTGATATAAGCACAAATGCAAAAGTAAGATTATTATGTACTACTTAGGCTAGGAATCTATGTAAACACTGTGAAACACTGAGACTTAGACCCTTAAAAGAAAAATCTCATGTTCACAATGAATAAAGGGAACAATGACAAGGGAAATGTGAATTTCTAAAGAAAAGCTTTTGTATGCATACAAGGTGAGAGAAGATACTACCTCTCCCAAACCATCCCTCATATGCCCCATATATCATTCAATGCTTCCAATGAGTGAAGGAAAAAGTCTGGAAGTTACTGGGTTGGAAGTTCCTGGGTTGGGCTACCTTCTTCTGCCTTTTGTATGAAGGAAAGATTTCCTTTTGTTGTCCCCATTGTAACAGTATTGAAAACTGTTTTTAAATTTAATGAATACACTTTTTTAATTTGGTGTATTATTTGGGGGGGTCTCATAATATCTCAAGCTCAATAAATCCTTAAAATGATTTCTATCAAATCTAACAAAATGTATGTCACCACTTCCACCTACCCTGCCAGTCTCTTGAAACTGTACTATGTTCCAACTTCAGTTAGGTAATTGTGTTTATCTCATCCTCACCTGTACTTCCATGCAACTCTTCATTCATCATCTGGGAAATACTGTAACAAAAATTTGAGGGGGATAAGAAGATCTGACAAGATATGGCACAAACTAAGAGACCATGAACCATTATGGGTCATTTTCCTCCTTTGTAGGTGATGTCAATTTTCTCAACATATTTTTTGGTATTTGATGAGATCATCATCCTCCAATATCCAGAGGGCACTGGTTCCAGAATCCCCTGCAATACCGAGATCTCTGGATGCTCAAATCCCATGCATAAAGTGCTCCAGTATTTGCACATAATCTATGAATATTCTCCCATATATTTAAATCACCTCTATATTATCTATAATACCCAATAAAATATAAATGCTATGCAAATAGTTATACTGTATTGTTTAAGGGATGCTGACAAGAGGAAATTTCTATTCCTGTGTAGAACACATGTAATTTTTTTCTAAATATTTTCAAGCCACAGTTGCCTGAATCCATGGATGCAGATCTCATGGATATGGAAGTGTGAATGCAGTGAAATAAGTTTCAAATTAGTGTTATTCAAAGTGTGATCTGTGTGGTCCAATGCCAGTACTCTTTTACCTGGTCCTCAACAAGTACAGAAGGAGAAATATTTTAGGAACATTTGAAGTGATGTGACATTGTCTTGGCATCCAAAAGCATGATTTTCCACAGACATTTTATTATGAAAATGTTCAAGCATACAGAAAAAAAAATTAAAAAGCTTGTCATGAGCACATTTATACAATCTCAAGTCTTCTATTAACATTTTACTCTACTTTTTCTTTCACACATTTATCCATCCCTCCATCAGTTCAATTTATTTTTGTTATGCATTTCAAAATAAGTGAAACACATGACACTATATTGTACAAAATATTCCATAATGGACTAGAAATCAGTAAAAACTGGTACTCTATTACAGACTCAATGTCTCAAGAAACTTTTGAGAAGATGGATGATATACCAAGGTTGACACAGAAGTTGTGAGAAGATATTTCTAAAAACTAAATCATTATATTTTCCACACTACCAGGAAGCCAGAGAATGAGTTACTACCCTCTCAAAGCCTAGGCTTATAAAACATGAATCTTGAAGATGGCAAGTTATTTACTATCGATAACCCAAGGATCTATAGTTGAGTAATGAAATTCCAAAATCAAAATGAAAAATAAAATTTCTGGAAAGTAAATCAATTGTAAAAGCAAACATTCTGTTAAGTTAAATAAAGATGACCCCAAAATTTGCTAACTAAATTTTCCTGACATATACTGGCTCTCAATCAATATTTGTTGAATGGATTTTGTAGTTTATATCTTGTAGTTATTTCTTTTTCCACCAGATGGCAACTATGCATGGAATAACAATGTTATTTGTTTTTTAATCCCCAAATCTGATTCTCGGGAACATGAGGGACTGCTAAAACATAAAATCAATCACCCTTCCAAAGCCTGAATTTCCTCACCACCACCAACTCTGAAATGACATCCACACTATTATCAATCTCCTTTAAGAAAGAAAAACTGCTTTCTGAATGGCCTGTCATGTGCAGGACTAACTTCTGAAAAGTTCTGTTTACAGGTGAAAATACTCTCCAAGTAGCTATCATTCTCTCACCTAGTCCTAATACCTTTAATAACAAAGAAAATCTAAATTGGTCCCAAGGCTATCCTTTAAGTGTTTGATGGCAACTAATACCGTCCTCTGCCTTCCAGGTGAAATATGCTACAGATATCCCTTAGATGACAAGGGCTCCTTCCTATTCTTAGGGCTTTCCATAGCACATGCTTCTCTTTGTCTGAATGGAATAATTTATTTCTTTCGGGTTTTTGATCAACCATTTATCTTCCTGGGTGCCACTTCCTCTATTTAAAACTGTAACTCTATCTTATTTTGTTTTCTTTTTTCTTCAATAGCATTTATAGTTATTTAACATAACATATATTTTCTTTTCACTGGAAAGTAAGATCCATGAGGGCAAGGCATTTTGCATGGCTCACACCATATTTTTATGGCAATCAACATTCCCAGAATGAATCTATGGACCTGCTATTCAGGTAAGATCTCAAAATCAAGGACAAGAAAAGGACAGGAATTAAGTCTAGTTAGAGAGGCAATGCTTGCTGTTAGTGCAGTAGAAGTCACTATGCATCTTCAGATGGCCCACTTACATGCTCAATTATTCATCTTGCATTTACTTCCAGCTGCATTTTTATGGAAGGTAAATTGAATCTCTGTCCCATATTTGTGAAGCTTGTTTTATGGGACCACCTAGGAATTTACATGATTCCCTTCTGAATTTTAGCTTTGGCCCACTGTCTTCGTATGTTAACAACTGTGTTGGTCAGCTTTTTGTCACTGTAACAATGTATCTGAAATAACCAACATATAAGGAGGAAGGATTTACCATATTTTGGTTCATGGTTTAAGTCATGATCAGCTATTTCTGCTGCTGTGGACATGTAGTGGGGTGGAACATCATGGTGGGGCATACAGGGTAGAAAAGGCTGCTCATCTCATGACAGCCAGAAAGCAAAGAGAGAGAAGAAGTGGTAGAGGTCCTACTATCCCCTTCAGGGGCATGCCCCCACCCCCAACCCAAATTCCCTCCAGGAGGCCCCACCTCCTAAAGGTTCTACCACCACCCAACAGTGTCATTAACTGGGGACCCCACCTTCAACACACAAGCCTTTGGGGGACATTTAAGATCCAAATCATCACTACCTTTTCAAATATTTAGCGAATAAGTGTAATTAAAAACTATCCTCTTCCATTCCAGACTGCCCAATTGCACGTGGACTGCTGTTTCTGCTTTTACAGTTTTTTTCTATCATTCTACTTTGAAAACCACAGATTATCTAAAAATCTACTCGTTTTCTCACAATTCCCCTTGTAGTTGTTACAGTGGTAGTACAGGAACCTGAACCAGGAGATGACAGCAGCACTTATGAGCATGAATCAGTGACCAACTGATTAGGCACACTTGAAATGTGCCTAAATGTATCTCATAACAACTTAATGTACTAATAGCAACTGTTATCTCAATGGTACTTTAAGATTCATAATTACTTTCACTTAATACTACTTCTGATTACAACCGTGTGATGCATTCTTGAAAATGAACTGATCCACTGAAACAAGATTCTTACACATGACTGTGCATCAGAATCAGTGGGAGAAGTCAGTGAAACTGACCACTGGGCCCCCCAAAGTTTCTAACTTTGCAGGTCTATAGTAGGATCTAAGAAAAGTTCCGATATGATCCTGAAGCCACTGCTATGAGGACCAAGGCTTTGAAAAGCTTTACTCTGGAAACAAAAAATAAGTGAAGGCCATTTGATGTTAAAAAAAAAAAAAAGCATTCTTTTTGAGAGCTAGGTTTTTTATGCCTGAACTTTTAGAAAGGATATCAATTAGTAAGGAAATTATAAAAAAATAATTTTTCAAGCCTTTGAAACTTGGGGAGAAAGGCAGCTTACATTAAATCTCATCTGAGTAACTAACCACTTTTAACTTTAGAGAGCTGTCAACTCTCTTGCCTAAATGGAAACATGCATTCCAATGGCTCAGTTTTCCCTTTTCACTTAATGTAATATACCCTATGCACACCTCTTCACCCTCACATGCTCACACCCCTTTATTTTTCCTAATTATGTTGAGACCTCATGAAAAGTGTCACGTCAACCACCTTGCTGCTTGTACTTCCAATATTTTTTCTTCTATAGCTCAATTCTTTAAGCACTCACAAAGCTGAATCCATTCTAATTCTTTCTCCTGTACCTAAAAACTAGTGCTATAAACTGTAGCATAAAGTTCAGATCGTGAGCTATGGAAACATGCCAAGTTCAAGTGCAGGTTTAATCATAAGCTGGCTATTTAATTTGGCCAAGTTACTCAGCCTCTGGGTTTTGGTAGCTTAATCTAAAAGACTGGGGTACTGATCATGCCTATCTCACAGAGCTATTATGATAAGTACATAACCAAATTTAATGTACCCTAAAATATTATAGCTAGTATTACTATAACTTTTGTTGTTGTTAGGTGCCACTGAATCAGATCTGACTCATGGTGACCTTCATAGGGTTTTCAATGGCTGACTGTTTCGAGATTGCTTCAGGAACTGATTGCTACATCCTTCTCTCGTTTTTGTGGTGCTCGGGATCAGAGTGCAGTGTAGCATTCTACCGACTGAGCTTAGCCTCAGCCCCATGCTACAGCTTTAGGGGCCCCAAAACAGTAATATGAAAATTTACACATAGTAACATCAACACTAGTTATAAATGTAATTGACAGAGGGTGGTTTTTTTATTGTTGTTGTTAAATCACAATT
This sequence comes from Pedetes capensis, assembly GCA_007922755.1. Taxonomy (NCBI): domain Eukaryota; kingdom Metazoa; phylum Chordata; class Mammalia; order Rodentia; family Pedetidae; genus Pedetes; species Pedetes capensis. Next base: position 90,735 of record VMDO01002171.1, read on the forward strand.
TAGTACTTACCATGTATCAATCTTTTGATAAATTTTTGCATTATGCTTAATTAGTACAGACTTGTATTTTTCAGCTGTTTATTGAACATCACCTGGAAGTTCTACAGCTTCTTCAAACTTGAAATACTCAAAATTAGAACTCCTTTACCCCACATTTGCTTCATCTATAATTTTTTATCTCACTTAATAGAATTACAATAGCCTAGAGGCTCAAGTGAGAAATAGAAGGGTCATCCTTGATCTTCATTTTCCCTCAACTCCTCCTGACCCACACCCACCTCATCTCTGTCGATGCTATACTCATAAATCAGAGATGAATGGAAGACAAAGATCATGAGTATGGAGAAGGTTTAAACCCAATGTCACGATAGCCATCAAAAAATGAAGTAGAAAAATTCATGTCAGCAAATAAGATGATCAAGGAGTAAATTATCCTGGAGGTGATCCACCCAATTCAACTTCTACTACCCTAAGCCCTATTTTCATCTCATCACTTACTCCAACAGCTTAAGTTTCCTATCTTCCTCTTCAAGTTCTTTAACCAAAACGGCATAGGACACTAAAGGCTCTCTTCTCTCCTCATCCCCCTCTCCTGCCTCCTCCTCAACCTAGATTCCTCAATTGAGAGAAAACATGTGTTATCTGTCTTTCAGAGTCTGGCTTATTCCACTTGACATGCTGATCTCTAGTTCTATCCATAGTCTTCAAATGATATGATGCCATTCTTCCTTACAGATGAGTAAAACTCCATGGTGTATATGCACCACATTTTCTTTATCTATTCTGTTGATGCGCACCTAGGCTGATGCCACGATGTGGCTATTGTGAATAATGCAACAATAAATATGGGTATGCAGGTGTCTCTGCTGCATGTTAACTCAAAGCTTTTTGTATAAAACACTGTTGTTGACATTGTTCCCTCCACTAGAATTGTCTCCCTCCCAGCACAGTTGTAGTTCTATTTCAAATGTTATTTCCTTAAGCATTTCCTATTTTTCCAGCTGAAATCCATCCCTTCAGACTCCTCAAAGAATTTTATTGATTCTTCTCCATGAAATTTAACTCTTTCTACCTTGATATTTTTATTTCCACATTTTTTTTTCAGTAAACTGAAAACAAGCTACATTGAAGGAAAGAGAGGGTGAAATTGTGGCCTTGTTTAGCATAAAAGCTCTTTGCTGGAGACTTTTGCAGTGGTTTTCAAATTTCTGTGCACACTGGGATCCCCTAGACAACTCTAAAGATTGATGGCTGGGTGTCAGCCCAGAGGTTTTGAGTGCAGCCTGGACACTGAGATTTATAAATGCTCTCCAGGTGATTCTAATGTGAGGCCAAGGCTTAGAAGTACAGCTCTATGGGCTACATAAAATGGATTTAAAGGATTAATAATATGTTTTTAAACAGAAGCAAACATCTGTTGAAAGCAGATAATAAACAGCCACCGCCACTTGAGTAGTAAGTGTCTGCTATGGAATGGAGGCATGGAAAGCAGGCAGCAGAGATGCTTAAGGGTAAGCAAATGATACTGTAGAAAAAGTTTGAGGGGAAAAATGCAGTGGCCCCTGGCAGAGTAAAACTGAAAAGTCTTACAATTGCTTCTATGCCACAGTTGGAAAAGAGGCGGCGGCTAGGGAAAAGATGAATGGTTAAGGAAAACTGTGCTTGAAATGAGTGCCAAAAACAAGCCAGAAGTGGTGGAGATAAAGATCAAGTGAATTCAGAAAAAGAATTCTGAGAAAGGTGCTCAAAGTGGGCAAGTTTTCCAAGACAATAGAACCTGATGTGTGGCAACAACAGTGCATTGCTCAACTGGAGATGAAAGTTACAAGTATAGAGAAGTTTCGAAATCTGGGTGGCCCTGGTCACAGTCAATGATGAATATTCACAGCAGCACTTAAAATCATCAAGTGACACAGTATCGTGGAACAGTGTGGAAGAAGAGATCACAGCGGGGGTGCAGCTATGAAAAGGGGAGGGTTGGATGGACAGCCTGTAGGGGAACAACTCTGACACTTGTGAGGAGGGTTGAAAATATCGAATTCTCTAAAGGAAAAGCACTACCACCACCACCAAAAGAAGCTCTTACCTTGAAAACCAGACATCTATATTAAGATAGCCATGTGCCAGTATATGCAATAATCTGTACTCTGAACTTCTCATCACTAAGAACTAAATATTAAAGGAAAATGCAGTAGACACAAAGCAAAAGAAACAGATGTAGTTTTAAAATACAACAAGAAGTGATTATGGTAAGCAATCTAATGGGAGCATGAAATTGCCATTGAGTTTACAAAGTCAACACATGAAGACTTCTCTCCTGACTTCAATGTTTCCCCAAACGCTGTTCTTTTCCCCAATGTGATTCCTGCCTACTGCTTCAAAACCCAGTAAAAGTCTGGAGAAGGAGATACCAGTTTAAGCATACACTAAGCGTAAGTCCTCAGCAGAAGAGCCAGATGCCACCAGGCATCATGAAGTACACATGTAAACCCAACTGCTAGGGAGGCTGAAGTGTGAGGATAGTGAGTTTGAGGCCAGAGGCAGCCTGTGCAACTTAGCAAGACCATGTCTCAAAGTAAAATGATATGATAAAAAGCCAGATTCCTAGCCCATTAAATCCTTGGAAGGGTCACATGACTTCAAATAATACCTGGCCAACATTCCACTGTTTCTTTACAGGATAACTACATTATAACAATTCTATAGCAAGAGACAAAGATAACATTGCTGTAGTGTGTCATATAATGAATACTTTATAGACTGAATAATTTCATCTATAGACTCACCCAACCATAGGTAAAATGTGCTATAATAAATTTTACTTTAGTAAAATATTAAACCCAACTATCCCAGTAATGATATAAAAAGCAAACTTAATTTTTATAAGGAACATCAACTACCTGCTGTTGAGGAGACAGGGAACCAAACTTTTATTCCTAGAGAACACAAAGTAGTAGGATAAGGGGAAAACCATTATGATGCCAGGATTAGGAGTAACATAATTCACATTACAATGCCCCATGTCATGACAAAATATATTTGCCTCACTAGGTACAACAAAAAATGGCATAGCCCACAGAACAGGTAAATATTCACCAGAATAAATACCTAGCATTTGACATAGCAGGGCTATTTCCAATCCTGGGTATTAAAAACCCAGAGTAAAAGTGGTTTATTGATCTGTTTACAAGATTCTGAAGGCAAAGATTAAAACTGCTGTATTGTTCTGACACATGAGAAATAGCTATATAAAGCACTTAGTACCACTGCCTGGTACACGCGAGGCACTCAGCAATGACTGCTCCCAAATTCACTGACAACATGACGGTCCTTTCCAACCTCCAAAACAGAATCTAACCAACCTTTAAAGAATACTCACTAAAAATTCCCAAATCGAGACAAGCATGCTGTGTTAAGTGCTAAATATCCATATTAACAAAAGACGTCTCTTACACAAATGAATATATGCTAATTTCTTACACATGGGGGTAAATCAATCCTAAACTTGACAATGATAGACAAAGAAAAAGGGGAAAAAGAAAGAAGAAACTAAAATGGTTGCAGAGAAATAATGGAGAGAAAACACAATGACACTAAGAGTAAAAACAAATTCCTCAAGTGCTAGGTTTATCACAGAGTATGTCCCTCACATGAATTTGCTAAGAACTGTAATGATCTTACAACTCTCAGCTTAGGAAATCACTAGACAATTAGGCATGTTCACTCATAGATTCCAATTTGCTTGGGTTTTACTTTTGCAGTGCTGGGGATCAAACCTAGAGCCTTGTGCATGCCACACAGATGCACCACCACCAAACATGTATGCCCAACATATTCATTTCTGTAGCTCCAAATTCTCTTGGGCAACTAGTGGAAATCCCTGGAGCCCCTCTTATCAGCTGCCAGCTTCCAGTGACCAGCACATCAAGAGTGGCCAATGGAAGAATGACAGCTTATCCTGCTGAGAAGCTGATCTTCCCAAAGGAAAGATCATATGATCTTCAGTATCCTCTCTCTTCAGTGTGGCTCTTGGCCTCTCATGGAACGAATTTACTATTCCAGTGTAAACTCAAAACAACACTCAAAACTCTCTTCCTGCTAAACTCCTCCAGCAGATCTTGGTGATATGAAGTACCTTGGAAGAATAGCTCCTGTGATTAACACTCCCTAGGGTTGAGTATAAAAATGTCTGTGTGTAGCAAGCACAACATTGCCCCACTAGGTCACCTGCCCAGTTTTTGATGTGTTCTAACTACCCCTGGGCTGGGATTTAGCTCAGTCGGTAGAGCGCTGCGTTGCAGTCTCTGAGGTGCTGAGTTCAATTCCCAGCACTGGAAAAATGGGAAAAGGACCTTGCAATCCACTCCCAAGGCAATCCCAAAACAGTCGGCCATAGAAAACCCTATGAGGGTTGCTATGAGTTGGATACCGACTTGACGGCACCTAACAACAACACAAACTACCCCTAGGCCTGCAGCCATACCACTGTGGTAGATGATCTGGTCAGATCTCAGAAGCTAAGCAGGGTTGGACCTGGTTAGTACTTGGGTGGGAGACCACCTAGGAACACCAGGCACTGTAAGTTTGGGAGAAGGCCCTGCCAACCCACTCCCAAAAAACAATCAGCCATTGAAAACCCTGCAAATAGAGAAGCACTAACAATACTATTTCGCCTGGTGTACACAGGGTCACTGTTAGTCAGACTCCAACTGGACGGCACCTAACAACTCTTCCTGGTCTTAGGTGAATGCTCCTCTTTCTTTACATAGTCTTATGTAGGGCTGCACCTTCAGCCAGCTACTGCTCTTCTGTCTGTCCCTGAATTCCAGCATTGTTAACACAGAGCAATTCACACAATTCCTCTTCACTAGGTCTCTAGGACTGCCCAATAATTCAAACCCTTGTGTTGGCTGGAAAGAATTCAAAGATTATCATTAAAATTATGCTGAACTGCTGTGCAAGTCATGCTAAGCTATAACAATGAATTCTAGACTAAAATTATAATATTTATCAATGTGATTTAGAATGAAAGTTTTCACCATTAATTTTAATTATTTTGTATGATCGGGACAAACTGTAGTTTATCATAATAAAACAATACAATATGAAAAATATTTATCCTTTATTCATTCACTTATTTAAAGACATTTGAGTACTAGGCACTATGCTAGCCTTTGGGAATATAATGAACAGCAATTAACACAATCACAAAATGTTATAATAATCACTCCTTCATTGTACTACTTATCGCCAATATAACTGGGCATTTTTAAACATTTTAATCAACACAAAAAATTAACTGGGGAGTGAAGTGGAATGTCATGAATAAATATTGTTGTTGTTGTTGTTAGGTGCTGTTGAGTTGGTATCCGACTCATAGCGGCCCTCTGTACAACAGGGGAAACACTATTAGTGATTCTCTGCTGTGCATAGGGTTTTCAATGGCAGATTGATTTTTGGGAGGAGGTTTCTGGGTCCTTCTCCCAAGCCTACAGCTTCTGGTGTTCCCAGGCGGTCTCCCATCCAGGTACTAACCAGGCCCAACCTTGCTTAGCTTCTGAGATCTGACGGGACCGGATGCCACAGGGATGGCTGCAGGGTATGAATAAATATAGGAATTCTATATTTAAATCTATGTAATATGATCATATAACAATTATGATAAGTAATTCTGGGCAATGAAATATTTTTTGTTCACTTAAAGAGTATTAGTATTTAATTTTAATTTAATTTTATTTACTTATTTATTTTGCAATACTGGGGATTGAACCTAGGGCCTTATGCATGCTTGACAAGCACTCTCCTATTGAGCTACATTCCCAGTCTTTTTAATTTTTTCTTTTGACACAAGGTCTCATTAAGTTGCACAGGCTGCCTTTGTCCTTAAACTTGCAATCCTCGTGCCTCAGCCACTTAAGTAGCTGGGACTACAGGTGAGGCCATAGGTTCAACCCCTAATAATGAAAAAAAAAATTTGGTCCTACTATTGCAGATCAAGATCACATAAAGCTTACTAATTGCTTGAGCAGTACTGTTGACTAAGAATAAGTAATAAATTCTGTACAGCAAAATTTTCATGACAAGAATTTAAAAACACCCACAAGGATATCAAAATTAATATACTGAACTACAGTTATCAAAAGCTATCTTTTACTCTTCCTAACACACAAAAATAATTTGTTTTTCAAACTTAATTGATGGCTTCTGCATCAGAAGGAACATGCAAATATATTAACAATTTTCTTCCTAAAATAAAGCCTAATATAAACACAAAAAATATTCTGAGGAAGAAAAGTTTGTCCTTGGTTTTAACATGCATGTATACATAGAAATAAATGTATGCACATTCACAGGAGTAGCACACACTGACAAAAAATTACATTTAGCAAAGGTCAAAAATTAAGCCAAAAAATCTTGCTATGCCTTTTTATCTGTCATTGAGGCTTGATAAAGAACATAGACAATTACCAAAATAACACAAAAGGACACAAAAACCACACTTCAAACAGACAAACTGCTTGTCAGTATAAGGACCTGATTTGACAAACAGGTTTAATCCACTTCCTCAAAGGTCATGCTGTCAAGGTGAAGGATAAACAGCTTCCACTACTGAATTAGGCTGGCTGTCATCATCTGGAGAAGCAGGGTGCTCCTCATCATGGCTCACTTTATCTGATGTTCTTGCAAGAGGAAGTTCATTATTTGTCTCCTCTTCCCTAGGTGATATGGTTTCAGGCAACTCATTTGGCATTAGAACTTGAAAAGATTCTGTTCCATTTTCAACATCCACTTGAATCCCCAAAGCTTTTAGAATGTCACATTTGCACATGGGGCATGTGCCATGGGCTAGAATCCAAGGGTCAATGCAATCCTTGTGAAAAAAATGTTTACAAGTCAGAATACGAATTGTATCATTAGGCTTATAAGGTTCAAAGCAAACTACACAGCTATCCCCATTCGGATTTAATTCCTCATCCTCCTCTTTTAATATCCGAACTTGGAGTTGGCTAAAAGCTTTCTTGAGATCTGTTGTTAATCTCTGCCATCTTCTGTTCTGAATCCTTGCTATCCAAAGCCTTCGAATATGATAAAAGATTAAATATGTTACAGTAGCAGTTACGATGATCATAAAGGAGACAAAATAGTGATTCAACCAGATGACATGTTTTCTTCCCACTTCCACCATGACAGTAACATGAACTCCTTTCTGAATTAAATGCAGAATTTCTGAACCTTTTATGTTACCAATCATAACTACAACGGTATCTTTAAATGCTTGATGAGACATGGGGAAAACCTGATTTCCAGTTCCTGGGAAGTTATAGATGATCACTCCACTGGCTCCCTTCTCTGTTGCCACCTTAATTTTCCGTGTGAAGGTACAACCTCCCCGCTCAACAAGTGCGAGCCACGTCTTTGAGTTTTTTGCTCTGCTGAAACTGGTATTGGGATTACATGCGTTTTGAGTTTTTCCGTCTGGTGGCAGTAGAACTCCTGTCACTGTCTTCAAAGTGGAGCTTCTTCCAAATATTCCAGTCTCTCCCAACTCTGACAACATGCGATTCCCAATATGAAATGATATGTTCATGTAGGCAGTCCAAATTGCACTGGCTCCGCAACAGTTCTGACTAAAAAGCCAAAGAAAACTGAATTTCATGAGCCAGGAAGAGGCATTGTTGTTTTGCCAAGTGACAACTGTAAGGAAATTCATCTCTTTTTGCCTAATGATTTAAGAACCAACCCAACAAAATGATGTGGTTCAAACATCTGCTGACAATCAATTTAAAACAAGGAAGAAAAAAATATCTTCTGGGTGAAAACAAGATCCACTGTCTTCCAGCATGTTTTTCTAAGAAATTTTTAAGGGTGTTGGAGTTGCAGATGTTTTATTAGAGAGAGAAAGAGAAAAACTTTAGATTGAAAAAAAAAAAATCCCAGTGTCACTCCTGTAACTTTAGATACTGCTTACTGTTGCATGAAATGATTATGACATAAAAGACCAAGCAGCCAATTAGGTAAGAGCACAGAGCATACTGTAAATTTATTGGCTTGAATGTTTTCAGTCTGGTTATGGATAGTTTCTATGTTGTTATTAGATGTAGTAAATCAGCATTTATCATCATTGCAGGTAGCACATTAAACTTAGGAAGCAAATACAAAATTTGTGTAACATATGCTCTTTAAAATCTTAAAAACACATAAAATTACTATATAGTTGTCATTTTTCTTCACAAATGAAGAAAATGTTTCCAAAAAAGTGACAAGTTTTAAAAATATGAATGATAATTACAAATTAACACTGTGACCAAAAGAGAGGTAAAAGTGGAAAGGACTGTAGCACTAGTTTTGCATCATATTTAGTTATTGATAATTTTTCAGAAACTCTTGTACTACATTTATTTAATGCAAGATTTCTGATATTTATTGATTTTGTCTTGTTTTGATTTTTACAAGTAGGGTATCCTACTAAATCTACTTACATCCCACTTTCTCACACTTATGCTAACAGTACATATAGATAACAGGAATAAAGGTACAACACTAATATCTAGGACAGCTCATTTCTTTGCAGACCCAGACATCTTCTCCCAATCTAATCATAATTTGAGGGACGAGGCAAAAAGGTGTAGGGGGAAGATTAAGTATAACAGTATTAGCGGAGCATAGTTCATTTTTTTAAAGTAATTTTAAAAAGAAAAACTTCAAAGCCAACACTTAAATTAACCACTGACAACAGCAATGGTTAAACATCATAAATAGATGACTTTATTTCCACACAGCTTCCCTATGTAAAAAAAAAAAAAAGTATAGTACACAGTGTGTGGACTCACAAAGTGTCATCTAAGTCAGACACTGGGGTTTAGTATGTCATTCAGAAACATATTTTCATCCAAACAACAAAACCTGTCTTTCAGCTTCTCGCTGCAATACAGGAATTCATCAACTAGAAAAGAAGGGGCGGCAAAATAAGGCAACCGATACAATATGGGAAGGCAGTTGAACAGAATTTCAGCTTTGCCCAGTTATCAAAAACTCCAGAGGGGTAAGGTACAGTGGCACATGCCTATAATCCCAGCAATTTGGCAGGCAGAGGCAGGATTGTGACTTCAAGGCAGACTGAGTAACTCACTAAGAACCTGTTTCAGAAATAAAACTAAAAAATAGGCTGGGGGGGGCGGCTCCCAGATCAGTGGAAGAGCACTTGCAAAGTATCTGAGAGGCCCAGATTCAACCTCCCAATACTACAAATAAAAAATAAATTCAAAAAACCATGACCACCACCATCACCAACAATGAAAACAAGGATACTTCTAGAAGGGAAGTCTGTTACCACAGCTAACTGACTATTCTAAGATTAAAAGTGCTCTGGCAAACAGAAGTGAATTTTTGAAATACTACTTTAAATGATGCCTGTAATATAAAACTTTTAGTTACATAAACCAAAGTACTATCATCTAAAATAATTAACTAGAATATATTACCCACTGAGTAGCTTTGGAAACCAGATTTCCTGGGTATTAATAAAATTTATCAACTAAGGTGAATTAAATAAGGAACTAATGCCATAACAGAGCTTACTGAACAGAGATATAAATTACTGGAAACAAAAAATTAAACACAATATGGAAACAAAGCACAAGAATATTTTTAAAACTGGAAGTCGAAAAATAACAGAATTCCCCATTGTATCAATTTCATGGTCATAGTAATTTGAAGATAAAGATTAACATTGTTTTGATACAGACTAGTATCCTTATTTGGATAAAGGTAAAAAATATATAACATATAGCACTAATTAGAAAGACAGCAGTTCAAATAGCTGGGCATGATATGGAGTTTTATTTTCAAAACACACAAATTTCACCTTCTTCGGTACTTAGAGATGGTGAAGTTGACGTTGTCTATATGCAATAAAAGAATCCATCCAATCTTAATGTTTGGGAAGATCTGGATACATCTTCAGGAGATTCTCTAGGTTTCTTAAAGTTTCAGGATGTCACACTTGCACATGGGACATGTCCTATGGGCTAAAAGCCACGGGTCAATGCATGTCTTATGGAAAAAATGTTTGCAAGTTAAAATACGTACTACATCTTGGGGTTTGTATACGTCGAAACAAACAACACAATTGTCCTCATTTGGATCTAGTTCCTTATCCCCCTCCTTAAGCACTCGAACTTGAAGCTGACCAATAGCTTTCTTCACATCAGCCTTTATCTGTCTTCGCCTCCTGGTGGAAGAACTGGGCACTCTGGGTCTCCAGGCACAGTACAAGAAAAGGTAGGCAATTGTGGCTGCCAGGAAGGTTATCAGAGACATGACATAGTGGCTCAGCCATGGCAGGTGCATTCTCCCCACTTCAATGATGATTGTCACATAGACCCCTTTCTGAATCAAGTGCAAAAGTTCAATGCCTTTGAGGTTGCCTATCATCACTGCCACTATATTTGCAGTTCCCTGGTGAGACATAGGAAATACTTTGTTGCCTGTACCTGGATAGTTATAGATGATCACCCCATTTGCTCCTTTCTCGGCTGCCACATTAATTTTATGAGTAAATGTACAGCCTCCCCGTTCAATAAGGGCCAGCCAAGAGTCTGCCTGTTCAGGCCTGCTGAAATTGGTCAATGGATTACAAGCATTCTGATTCCATCCTTCAGGAAGGGCCACCGCACCAGACACTCTTTCCAGAGGAGAATGATTCCCAAATACTCCACTCTCTCCTAGTTCTGATATAATCCGATTTCCCACCTGGAATGTTATATTCAGATGAGCTGTCCATATTGCTTTTCCTTCTGATTCAGGAAGGCTAAGTAGTAGAAAGATGCTAAATCTCAACAGCCGAGATGAAACAGACTCATAATTTGAAGAAGTCAGTCTAAGTCTAAGTGGGCTCATTCCTCCATTTGTCTATTAGCTGACAAACATGAAAAACAAAATAACATCAGTTGTAAAAGAAAGTAAAGAAGCTAGTTTCAATTGTTGGCAGATTACTAAAGCACAGAAATGAAAAATTCAGCATAGATCCTAGATATCTTGCTCCTTCCAGCATTCTTATTTTTGGTAGATTATCTTTCTTACAATGAAACAGAATAACAAGCGCTGTTATTAGTATAATGTGATTTCAAGAAAATTATGACTTCCTAATGGGGAAATTGTGACATCAGAAGTAGTTAAGCCAATCCAGGTGTTTATATTAGGGCACTGCATACTGAAATCCTATTGGTCAAAAAGCTACTAAGCAGTGAGCCTATCTATATACATATATGTATATGAGGGTGTGTGTGTGTGTGTGTGTGTGTGTGTGTGTGTGTGTGTGTGTGTCAATGTGAATATACTCTAAACCAATAAATAAATAGGTTAATAATTTTTTTTAAAAAAATCTTAAATTTCCTTTCTACATATGGATAGCTTGAAATTGTACCTTACACATTGACATTATTTGTTTTCCTATCTGGAAGGCCAAAGTAGAAATCATTCATATTACTGTACCGTACCTGGCCAGGCATCAGCTTTCTTGTATGGCTCTATGCCACCTGACCTGCTATACTGTCGGAAGTGGGAGCAAATAATTCCCACACCTTTCAAATATTAAATGATTACACCAGACCTAAAGATTCAGTACAAGGAAAACAAAGTATAAATGTATATTGTAAATCTGATATAGGCCCTTCTTGCAAGGCAAATTCAACTCTATTCATTAAAGTAGTTTCTGAGAATCTGCCATGTGCTGGGCAAACACTAAGTATGGACCACATATTGGAAAAGAAAATAGACATAATCCTATCCTTATGGAGCTTATTATCTACTGGGGGCATATTTGAAACAAATGAACACAAAGGCACACACACACACACATACATATAACTGCAAATTGTGATAAGAACTTGAATAGGAAGCAGAATAACAAGAGAAAGCATAAATGGAAAGGGGGCCAAACTTCAATTAGGGGATCAGGGTGTGCCTATCTAAGAAACTGATATTTAGTCTGAAACTTGCAAAATAAATCAGATTTATGAAATAAGAATGGGGAGTAAGATTTGAAGTGGAGAGAATAGCAGCTTCCAGACCCTATGATAGAAAGAATGTAGCAAGTTAAAAGATCTGAAAGAATATGAACTTGGCAGAGAGGGAAGAGGTAATGAGAAGCTAAAGGCAAAGAGCAATGGATGTGTTCCAGGTCATAAATGCTACACTGATTTTGGATCATGTACCCATGGCAAGAGAAATACAGTGTAGTGTTCTAAGTCTGGGAGGTGGCTTAAATGTCTCAAAATGTTTGTCTGATTTTATTTTAAATCATCATCTGCAATCTGTTTCATGGAGTCAACAAATTGACAATATTTATGCAAACATTAATCTCCTATGTATGGGACTTCTGTGTGCAGATATGCTGCATAGTTCTGGGGAAACCAAAAGAAAAGTAAGGTCCTCTTTGCTCATTTGGCTCATATGCAGAATGGACCTGAACATTTAAAACACAGAATGTTGGGAGAATTTTATCATTTTGACAAAAGCATGTATTATACTCTTTGGGCCATAATATATATATATTAATATTTGCTTTTAAAAATAAAATGTGAATTGGTCAAATTCCCTATTCTTACACTTTTACTTAAGCATGGTTCAATTCACATTTGAATGACCTGAGCAGGTGGGCTTTTCTCATGTTCAAAGGGAGTATGAATTCTTGGCTGATTCTGATAACAGTGACAAAGTGAAGCCTCACGAAGAAAGTCATTTAACATCATTGTGTTAAGGACTATTTGTTAAACTTGTAGTTATTTAACCTTAGGAGCTGGGCATGGTGGTACATTCCTCTTATCCCGGTGACTCAGGAGGCTGAGGTAGGAAGATGACTAGTTCAAGGCCAGACGACACAGCTGGTGTAACTTAGCAAGACTCTGACTCAAAAAAAAAAGGCGGGGGGGAGCTGGGGAAACAGCCTAGTCATAGAGCCCTTGAAAGTATGTACAAGGCCCTGCAAAACAAATCCAAGTACTGCAAAACAAAACAAAACAAAATCAGTAAACTTTGAGAAAGAGATTTAAAAATAGTGTGATTCTGGAATTACTGGAATTACTTATTTTGCTGATTTTTGAAGGATGAAGAATTTGAACAGCAGCTATATTATAGCTCAAAATACACCTCAAATCAAACATCTTGTTTGATTGAAAGGAATTCATAAGAACTTAGTTATTCACTGTATTTTTCTCAACATTAGATGAAGTGACTATGGCAATGACAGAACTCTCCCTCTCGTCTCCCATAATCCCAGGACAAAATGCTCCTATAAGAAACAATCCTCTACATATAACACAGTGGCCATAAAATAGATGTAACTCTGACTTCCAGGAGATGGTTGGCTCTTTCCAGAGATATTTCTGATTGTTATAACTGGGGAGTGCTACTGGCATACAGTGGCTAAAGGTCAAAGACGCACACAGCTAAACATCTTAAAAATGCTCACAGTAGTCTCATATGATAAAAAAGCATCTGCCTCGCAATGTCAATAATAGTTAGGAAAGTGTGTGCTGCTGGAACAGCTTTGAGAAGAGGAACCATCCCCAAACTCAGTCATCCCTGATGGACTATGAGGACTCAGCTCTTGTCATGTTGTTGTTGTTGTTAGGTGCCGTCGAGTCGGTATCCGACTCATAGTGACCCTCATAGGGTTTTCAATGGCTGACTGTTTCAGGATTGCCTTGGGAGTGGATTGCCAGGTCCTTCTCCCATTTTTGCGGTGCTGGGAATTGAACTCAGGACCTCAGAGACTGCAGCGCAGCGCTCTACCCACTGAGCTAAGTCCCAGCCCCTTGTCATGTAGTAAGCTTTTATAATTGCCAATACTTCCATCAAGGATGATGTCTCAGTGCAATTCCATTTCCCCAGTTTTCCTTGGCATAGAAATAGCAGAAATCTGCCCTAGCAACCTATTAGTCCATGAAATATGACTACCAATTGCATCCATTTGTCAAAACTAGATCCAAGAGTCTTCTACCTTGGAGCCAGAATGGTTAAATAGGAGAGAAAGAGACTATGGATGATTGATGCTACTGTTATCCATCCACTTTAGAACATTTATTCAATACATGGCCTTTTAAAAAATCTGAGTATTAAAGCTTTTCATTCTGTTGAACCTTGCAGGCAAGCTAAAGAGATTTGAAACATACTACTGGGGTTGACTGACCCAGTAGTTCAAGTATCCCTGCTTTTTGTTTCTTGCCTTTCTTCCCTTCAAGTATGAATTTGAAATATGCTATACACAAAGTATAATAAGTTTAAAAATTATATATGAGCTTCTGAATTACCTCTATATTCACATACTGGAACACAGCAAGGCACAGACATCTGAAAAATTTGGATAACACTGTAGGAATATGGGAACATAAGGAGAGGTGTCCTAACCTGGCAATAAGTACACATGAGTCTGAGTTTTAAAAGTAGATTCCAGAGCAAGGAGCAGTGGTACATGCCCATAATCCTAGCAACTCTGGAGGTGGAGGCAGAAGGATCATGAGTTAGAGGCCAGAAGCAGCGTATGTAACTTAGGAAGACCCTGACTCAAAATAAAAATAAAAAATGTGCTGGAGGTATAGCCCAGTGGTAGACCATTTGCAAGGTATGCACAAGGCCCTGAGTTCAGACCCCTAGTACCACATACACACACAACTAGATTCCAACCAGATGTGTGTGACAAAGGAAAGTGATGGGTGCAGGAGAAGGGAGAAAGAACAGGCAGGCCATGTGTCATCAGAAAGCTCTTAACTGAGCTCAAGATCCTGAGTCCCCACAGCAGACAGCATGGGGACAGGTCCTGCAGGCAGTGAGGTAGCAGGAAAGGAAAGCGAAGTAGCAGGTGCTCAGAGTGGTTTCACGAAGCCTCTACTGTAGGGGTAAAACACCCCAGCAGAGAGCTGAAGCAGGGAGCAGGGACCTTGAAAAGCCAGTACAAGGTCGGACTAGAGCCAAGTCTCATTGAAAAAAGCATTCCTCTTGATGCTTCTGAATTCAGTTAAGTATTTCTCCTGCCAAGATCTGGGCTCTGCTCCCAGGCTAAGGGGGGGGTGAGTTTAGAACTTAGGAAAAGAATGTTCAGCTGCCCAAAAGAGGAGGAAAGAATAAGGTTGTTGTACAAGCAGGCCATAATATGGACAGAAAAAAATCACAAAATTTACTCAGTATCTTCATAATTTATGTTAACACATTAACAGCATCATTAAAAGCTCTGGTAATTATGCATATTAGAGGGGAAAAAAACACAACAGCAAGGCACCATAGTGCACACTTGTAGTTCCAGTAACTAAGGTTGTGAAAGCTGGACACTGAACAAGGGAGACAGAAAAAGTATTGATGTTTTAGAATTGTGGTGCTGGAGACATCTATTGAATATACCATGGACTGCCAAAAGAACCAACAAATCTGTCCTAGAAGAAGTGCAACCAGAGTGCTCCTTGGAAGCAAGCATGGCCAGACTGCGTCTTACATATTTCGGACATGGAGTCAGGAGACATCTATCCCTAGAGAAAGACATCATGTTTGGGAGAGTGGCAGGTCAACACAAAAAAGGAAAACCCTCCACCAGATGGATTGACACAGTGTCTGTAACAATAGGCTTAAACATAAATAAGATCATGTGCCTGGCACAGAATCGGCAAGTGTTTCGATCTGCTCTACATAGGGTTGCTATGAGTCGGACTTGACTCGACAGCACCTAACAACAACAACAGGGAAGCTGAGGCAGGAGGATCAGAAGTTTGAGGCCAGAGGCAGCCTGTGCAACTTAGCAAGACTGTCGCAAAATAAAAAATAAAATAGGGACTGGGGGCACAGATCAGTGGTAGAGTACTTACTTAGCATGTATGAAGACCTAGGTTCAACTTCTGGTAGCGGGGACAAGAAAAAAAAAAAACAGGACATTGCAAATCACCATATCACTAACCATGATTTCTTAACTATGTAAGCATGGATTACTATGTTTATTTATCTATTTATCTGCATGCTTATTGGGGGATGCCTGAGGAAATTTTAAATTGTATTAGAGCTCCTAAGCTCCAAGAGATATTTACAGCCTTAAAAAAGGAAGTATTAACTGATGTTTCACAAACATGTTTCACGGCACCTGACTCAAAAAGGCCTGCTTGAATGAATGATTACCATGTCGAGGTTTAACAAACTTGGAGAAAAACTTTACATTGCTTTGTTCTGGCTTTCATAATTATTCTCACAGGCAAGAATTTTATAACAGCAACTTATCTAACTTCCCCAGCACACTTTTGTTGTTGTTATGTGCCCTCAAGTCAGATCCAACTCATAGTGACCCTACGTACAGCAGAATGAAACCCTACCCAACATTTGTGCCATGTACACAAATGTTTGAGCCCAATATCGCAGCCACTATGTTTCTTCTTGGGCTGGGACTTAGCTCGGTTGGTAGAGCACTACTCTGCAGTCTCTGAGGTCCCAAGTTCGATTTCCAGCACCACAAAATGGGAGAAGGACGTGGCAACCTACTCCCAAGGCAAGCCCGAAACAGCCATTGAAAACCCTATGAGGGTCGCTGAGCTGGACTTGACTGGAGGGCACCTAACAACAACAACAATGTTTCTTCTTACTTTGAGTCATGCTACATCAGCAAAAGGAGGTCCCAGGGGCTTTAGTCCAATCTCATCATTAAGGTCAACTCTACTTTGAGGAGGCAACTCTTCGTCAGTCATTTCTTGAATGCCTTCCACCCTGGGGGCTTATTTTCTGACACCACATTTGACAGTGCTGCTCTGCTATTCATTGGATTTCCAATGGCTGATTGTTTCTGGAGAGGACTGCTTGGTCCTTTTCCCTAGTCCATCTTTTTCTGGAAGCTCAGCTGAAAAATGTCCACTATGGGGTCCCTGCTGGTATCTGAAATACCAGTGGCATAGCTCTCAGCATCACAGCAACACAAAAGTCCCCACAGCACGAAAGCTGACAGACACATAGGGGCACCACATTTTGGTTCACCTTAGATTCATTCTGTTGCCAGAAAAAAGTAACAGTGCTCACAAGGGCATTCCTATTTGCCTAAAACATGTGGCTCCTTCTGCCCAAAGAACAATATCTAGGTTTCCAGTAATGGCATATAAGCCTCTCCACATCCTATTCTCCTTCAATTCAGCTTGTTTTATACTAGTATCAGTTCTAAAATTACTGGTTCACTGATTCAAATGGCTTAGAGTTTCGTGTGCTCCTATTATACCAATCAGCACATAGCATCTTAAACTGGTTTTGTCCCCTCTATAAAACTTTCTCTTTTGCTATAACATATAGTATAAAATGCCCCAACCACTTCCCTGTGTGTATTATTATCTTGGCCCTGTGACTTATAGGGTCCTCCCATTTAGAGGTGAGATTTATTTCCACGTCTCTTGAGTCTGCATGGCCTAGTGACAGGCTGGCTAACAGACTGCCAAGGAATTGATGACATGTCAACGGTAAGCCTCTGCCTTGCACTCTTCCCTTACTCTCTCAAAACCTGGCTATCCTGAAGTGAAAAAGCTAGCCTGAGAGATGAGAAATCACTTGAAGGAAAACCCAGTGGGGCTAGCTAAGGCCATCCTAGACCAATTGACAGGCAAACTCCAGAGAACCTGAGAAGAGCACAGCTGCTGACATGATTCTAAGATGACAAGAGACACATGAGTAGTTTAGTCAAGACCTGAAAACTGCAAGATGATCCACAGACTCATGAGAAATAACAGGTGCCGATTCAAAGAGCCACTGAGTGGCCAAATATGCTGCCTAGTAGCTGATACAGGTTACTCGACAAAACTCTTCTATGAATTTTTTGATGGCTGAGATTAAATGTTTTTTGGGGGTACTGGGGGTTGAACCCAGGGCCTCATGCCTGCACGCTTTGTAAGTGCTGTACCACTGAGCTGCACCACCAGCCCATTTTTTTAGTTTATGAGACAGGGTCTCGCTAAATTATGCACACTGCCTCTGCCTCCCGAGTCGCTGGGATTACAGGCATGTGCCACCACACCTGGCTTGAGATTAAATCTTATTCACATTTTATTAATACCTAGGTTCTAGTTTCTAGATGACCATAGGTTCTCAATGAAAGTTGAATTAAACTGATAACCCTTTGTATTCTAACCTGTAACACTGCTCATGAGATAAATGTATCTATTTAGTTTTATCTTCATAAAGGTACTCATTTCAGCAAGAGTACGGAATAATTATTGTTGTTGTTAGGTACCGTCAAGTTGAGTCTGACTCATAGCGACCCTCATAGGGTTTTCAATGGCTGACTGTTTCGGGATTGCCTTGTGAGTGGGTTGCCACATCCTTCTCCCATTTTTCGGTGCTGGGAATCAAACTCGGGACCTCAGAGACTGCAGAGCAGTGCTCTACCAACTGAGCTAAATCCCAGCCCATGGAATAGTTAGGATGTGAATAATGAGATCAATATTTAATTCTTCTATAGATTTAATGCAAACTGATTTTTTATAGTCATCACTGTATGAAAAGATAAATGGAATATGACCAAATCCCTTTATATTTCAATGAGGGCAAATGAAAATTTCACATTCTCTTCTTCATTCTGAACTGAAAGCAAGTTCTATATAACTTTAACATTAAATAAAAAACAATTTTAGCCTCTTGTTCAATCTACCAAATAGAAGACAGAATGGTATCAACAGAGTAGGAATTCGTTATTACTTCTAGGAGGTAATGAGGAAAAACTTCACACTGTAATCTTTGCATTATAGGAATAGGGGCAGCTGAATATCCTAAAGTAAACAGAAGATTAAGGGCATAATTGGTAGTATTACTATTTTGTTTGAACCTAGATCAAAATATATCTTAATATCATCTATTGAGACTGAGTTTTTGTTTGATGGGGTGGGAAATAGACATCATATTCAGAAAAGGAAAGAAATACAGCCAAGCAGAATCTTTTCAGTTACTCCTAGAAATTGTCCCCTTCCTTTACAGGCTATTCTGCTCCTTTTCTTAGTAAGATCCAAGAGTGAGATGAAATGGGTGTGGAAGCTGTTTTGGGGACTCTGTCATTATTAAGTTGCCTTGAAACCTAAAGCAGGTTCTAAACCATCCTAAGCCACTAGTAGTCACTGAAGATTTGCATTAGCTTTGCCTTCCTAACTCCCAGGAGCTCTTAGCAGTTAGAAATAGCAGGGCAACCATGATTAAAGAGATTTCCCACGTAGGTCCTTACATGTTTCCAATTCACAGGTAAAAAGGACTTTCTAATTTATTAGATAATTTATTCCTCCTGGAAGGTATCAGGGAAGAAACGTATAGACTCCTCACACTGGCAGAAATGGTGTAGAGTAGCACAGGGCTCAGGGACAGACTCGTAGGAAATCCACTATCTGCTACATGCCTGCTGTGTGAGGGGAGCCACACTGCGCCCTGGATTTCTCCTCTGTAGGACGAGAAGTAATGTCTGCCTTTAGGAGTAAAGGGAGTATTGGGTGACATATTTCACATCTACTTATAACTTACCAAGCACACTGCTAGCTCAAGTGGGTGCTCAGTAATGAGCCTTTCCTCCTTCACAATCTTGTAAAGCCTTGTTTTCTTCACATTTCCCACCTAATAAGACTCCTCTGATCCTTTATGCTGCATCTACCTCAGTCTCCTTACCAAAACTACCTGCTCTATGACAGATTACTGTTGCAATTATTTTGCCTCATATTATACATAATTACATGCTTATATGTCTGTTTTCCCCCATGTCTGTTAGTTTGCTGCACTATGGGGGCTTACATGTTTCTGTGATGCTGAAAGTTATGCTACTGGTATTACAGATACCAGCAGCCACCCATGGTTGACAGGTTTCGGCTCAGCTTCCAGACTAAGACATATGAGAGAGAAGGACATGGCAGCCCACTCTTGAAACAAATAGCCCTTGAAAATCCTATGAAGCAAGGAAACACTTGTCAGATATGTTGTTGTTGTTGTTGTTAGGTGCTGTCGAGTCAAGTCTGACTCATAGATATATGTACAGCAGATTGAAACACTTGCCGATTCTGTGCTAGGCAAACAATCTTATTTATGTTTAAGCCCATTGTTGCAGACACTGAGTCAATCCATCTGGTGGAAGGTTTTCCTCTTTTGCGTTGATCTGCCACTCTCCCAAACATGATGTCCTTCTCCAGGGATTGATCTCTCCTGCCTACATGTCCGAAATAGGTAAGACACAGTCTAGCCATTCTTGCTTCCAAGGAGCACTCTAGTTGCACTTCTTCTAGGACAGATTTGTTGGTTTTTTGGCAGTCCATGGTATATTCAATAGACGTCTCCAGCAACACAATTCAAAAGCATCAATTCTTTTTCTGTCTCCCTTGTTCACAACCATATGATGCGACTGAAAATACCATGGCATGAGTCAGATGCACCTTCGTCTTCAATGTGACATCTTTGTTTTTCAATACTCTAAAGAGATCTTTTGCCACAGCTTTTCCTAGAGCAATGCGTCTTTGGATTTCTTGACTGCTGCTTCCACAGCTGTTGATTATAGAGCCAAGCAAAGCAAAATCTTGGACAACCTCAATCTTTTCTCCATTTATTGTGAAGTTGCATGCTGACCCAGTGGTAAGGATTTTTGTTTTGTTGATGTT
>VMDO01002171.1:111461-176735 GCA_007922755.1 Pedetes capensis
TCATCTGCATAACGCAGGTTGTTAATGAGTCTTCCTCCAATCTTGATGCCGCGTTCTTCCTCATAAAGTCCAGCTTCTCGGATTATTTGCTCAGCGTATAAATTGAAGAGATAGGGTGAAAGTATACAGCCCTGACGCACACCTTTCTCAACTTTAAACCACTCAGTGTTTCCTTGTTCTATTCGAACAACTGCCTCCTCATTCATGTACAGATTTCTCATGAGCACAATTAGGTATTCTGGTATTCCCATTTTCGAAAGTGTTATCCATAATTTGTTATGATACACACAATCAAATGCTTTTGCATAGTCAATAAAACATAGTTGGACATCTTTCTGATATTCTCTGCTTTCAGCTAATATCCACCTGACATCAGCAATGATGTCCGTGGTTCCCCGCCCTCTTCTGAATCCCGCTTGATTTTCCGGTAATTCCCTGTCTATATATTGCTGCAGTTGCTTCTGAATTATCTTTAGTAGAATTTTGCTTGTGTGCGATATTAATGATATTGTCCAATAGTTTGCACATTCAGTTGGATCCCCTTTTTTGGGAATAGGCACAAATATGGATCTCTTCCAGTCAGTTTGCCAAGTAGCTGTTTTCCAAACCTGTTGGCATAAACATGTTAACACCTCCAGTGCTGCATCTGTTTGTTGAAACATCTCTATTGGTATCCCATCAATTCCTGGAGTCTTGTGTTTCACCAGTTCTTTCAAGGCAGCTTCTACTTTGTCTTTCAACACCATTGGTTCCTCTTTGTATGCACCCTCTAGGAATGGTTGGTCATCTACCAATTCTTTCTTGTATAATGACTCTGTGTATTCTTCCCATCTTCTTTTGATGTTTCCTGCATCATTTAATATTTTCCCTGTAGGATCTTTCACTACTGCCACTCGAGGCTTGAATTTTTTCTTGACTTCCTTAAGCTTGAGAAACACAGAGCGAGTTCTTCCCTTTTGGTTTTCTGCCTCCAGCTCCTTGCACATGTCATTATAATATTTGTTTTTGTCTTCTCCAGCTGCCTTCTGAAATCTTCTGTTTAGTTCCTTAACTTCATCATGTCTTCTTTTTGCTTTAGATGCTCTACGTTTGAGGGCAAGGTCCAGTTTCTTTTTTGACATGTAATTTGGTCTTTTCTTTTTTTCTTGTCTTTTTAAGAACTTTTTGCTCTTCTTGAATGATATCTTTTATGTCATGCCACAACTCTTCTGGTCTCCTGTCATTTGTGTCTAATGCATTAAACCTATTTTTGAGGTGGTCTCTGAACTCAGGTGGGATATACTCAAGGTCATACCATGCTTCTCATATACTTGTTCTGATTTTCTTCAGCTTCAGTGTGAACTTGCATATGAGAAGTTGATGGTCTGATCCACAGTCAGCACCTGGTCTTGTTTTGACATTTTGTACAGAGCTTCTCCATCGTCTCTTTCCACATATGTAGTCAATTTGATTCCTGTATGTTCCATCTGGTGAAGTCCATGTGTATAGTCTCCGTTTATGATGTTGAAAAAATGTATTTGCAATGAAAACGTCATTGGTCTGACAAAATTCTATCATGCGATCTCCAGCTTCATTTCTGTCACCAAGACCATATTTTCCAACTACTGAGCCACCTTCTTTGTTTCCAACCTTTGCGTTCCAGTCACCAGTGATTATCAGTATGTCTTGATTGCATGTTTGATCTATTTCAGATTGCAGAAGCTGATAAAAGTCTTCCCTTTCTTCATTTGTGGCCTTGGTGGTGGGTGCATAAGTTTGAATAATAGTCATATTAACTGGCCTTCCTTGTAGGTGTATGGATATTATTGTATCACTGACAACATTGTATTTCAGGACAGATCTTGAAATGTCTTTTTTGATGATGAATGCAACCCCATTTTTCTTTAGTTTATCATTCCCAGCATAGTAGACCATATGATTGTCTGACTCAAAATGGCCTATGCTGGTCCATTTTAGCTCCCTGGTGCCTAGAATGTCAATGTTGATGCACTGCATTTCTCTTTTAACGATTTCTACTTTTCCTAGATTCATACTATGTACATTCCATGTTCAAATTATTAATGGATGTTTACAGTTGTTTCTCCTCATTTTGAGTTGTGCCACATCAGCAAGTTGAGCACCCTGGGGCTTTACTCCATTTCTGTCATCACAGTAGACGCCCCTTGGAGGAGGCAACTGTTCCCCAGTAGTCTTTTGAGTGCCTTCCACCCTGGGGGCCTCATTTTCCAGCACTATATCTGACAGTGTTTCTTTGCTATCCATAGGGTTTTCAATGGCTAGTTGTTTCGGGAGTGGCTCGCCA
Organism: Pedetes capensis; assembly: GCA_007922755.1. Taxonomy (NCBI): domain Eukaryota; kingdom Metazoa; phylum Chordata; class Mammalia; order Rodentia; family Pedetidae; genus Pedetes; species Pedetes capensis. The sequence continues at coordinate 113,764 of VMDO01002171.1, forward strand.
GGTCCTACTCCCTAGTCTATCTTAGTCTGGAAGCTCAGTGAAAACCTGTCCACTATGGGTAACCTTGCTCATGTCCAAGGTTACAGTGGCAGAGCTCTCAGCCTCATCGCAACACGCAAGCCCCCACAGTGCGGCCAACTGACAGACGTGTCGGGGTTGTCAGATATAGTGCTGTAAAATGAGCCTCCTAGGTTGGAAGGCACTCAAGACAACTGGGGAAGAGTTACCTTCCCAAAGTAGTTGTTGTTGTTAGGTGCTGTCCAGTCAGGTCAGACTCATTGCTACCCACCTAGGGTTTTCCATGGCTGATTGTTCCAAGATTGCCTCAGGAGTGGATTGTTGCTCCCATTTTTGCAGTGCTAGGGATCTAACTGGCTGGGATTTAGCTCAGTTGGTAGTGCACTGCGCTGCAGTCTCTGAGGTCCCGAGTTCAATTCCCAGCACCACAAAAATGGGAGAAGGACCTGGCAATCCAGTTCCAAGGCAATCCCGAAACAGTCAGCCACTGAAAACCTTTTGAGGGTCGCTATGAGTTAGATACCGACTCGATGGCACCTAATAACAACAACAAAGGGATCTAACCAAGAGCCTTGATAGGGCAGAGTGGCACTTGACCAACTGAGCTAAAACCCATCCCTACTCAAAGTAGAGTCTACGTTAATGACAGAAATGGATTAAAGACCCAAGGACCTCCAGTTGCTCATGTAGCACAACTAAAAATGAGGAACAACTCTACACATCCATTAATAATTAGAATATGGACTGTACATAGTATGATTCTAGGCAAATTAGAAATTGTCAAAGAGAAAATGGAACACATAAGCCTCAACATTTTAGATATCAGTGAGCTAAAATGGACTGACATGGCCATTTTGAATCAGATAATCTTATGCTTTACAATGCTGGGAATGATTCAAGAAACATGGGATTGTATTCATTATATAAAAAAAACTCAAGATCTGTCCTGAAGTACAAGGCTGTCAGTGATAGAATAATGTCCATATGTCCACAAGAAGGGCCAGTTAATATGATTATTATTCAAATTTACACACCCACCACTAAAGCTACAAATGAAGATAGGGAATATTATTACCAGCTCCTGCAATCTGAAATAGATCAAATGTGCAATCAAGATATACTGATAATTACTGGTGACTGGAATGCAAAAGGTGGAAACAAAAAAGGTGGCTCAGTAGCTGGAAAATATGGCATTGGTGACAGAAGCAATGCTTGAGATCACATTATAGAATCTGTAAGACCAATGACCTTTTCACTGAAATACATTTCTTCACCAATATAAACTGTGACTGTATACATGGAACTCACCAGATGGAACACACAGGAACCAAATTGACTACATTGGTGGAAAGAGAGGATGGAAAAGCTCAATGTCAAAAGTCAGAACAACACAAGATGCTGATTATGGATCAGACTGTCAACTGTTTATATGCAACTTCAAACTGAAACTGAAGAAAAGTGAAACAAGTGTACGAGTATCAAGGTATGACCTTGAGTATATCCCACCTGAATTCAGAGACCACCTCCAAAACAAGCTTGATGCATTAGACGCTAATGATCGAAGACCAAGCAAGGTGTGACATGACATCAAAGACATCATTCATGAGGAAAGCAAAAGGTTATTAAAAAGACAGTAAAAAAAACAAAGGACTAAATTATATGTCAAAAGAGACTCTGAAACCTCCCCTTGAATGTCAAGAAGCTAAAGTAAAAGGAAGACATGATGAATTCAAGGAACTAAACAGAAGATTTCAAGGGTAGCTCAAGAAGACAAAACCAAATATTATAATGACATGGGCAAAGAGCTGGAAATAAAAAACCAGGAGGGAAGAACATGTGCAATTTTTCTCAAGCTTAAGGATTTGAAGAAAAATACAAGACTTGAGTGGCAATAGTGAAGGATTCTACAGGAGAAATATTAAATGATACAGGGAACATCAAAAGAAAATGGAAGGAATACACAGAACCATTATATATATATATATATATATATATATATATATATATATATATATATATATATATATAGAGAGAGAGAGAGAGAGAGAGAGAGAGAGAGAGAGAGTAGATGACCAACTATTTCAAGAGGCTACAAATGATCAGGAATCAATGGTACTGAAAGAAAAAATGGAAGCTGCCTTGAAGGAATTAGTGTAACACAAGGCTCCAGGTATTGATGGAATATCAATTAAGATGTTTCAACAAACAGATTCAGCAGTGGAGGTGCTCACTTATTTAGCCAAGAAATTTGGAAAACAGCTATGTGGCCAACTGACTGAAAGAGATCCATATTTGTGCCTATTCCAAAGAAAGGGGCTCCAACTGAATGTGGAAATTATCATTAATATCACATGCAAGAAAAATTTTGTTAAAGATCATTCAAAAACGACTTCACCAGTATGTAGACAGGGAACTGCCAGAAAATCAAGCTGGATTCAGAAAAAGGTGTGGAACTAGGGCTATTACTGCTGATATCAGATGGATATTAGCCAAAAGCAGAGAATACCAGAAGGATGTCTATGTTATATTGATGATGCAAAGGCATTTCACTGTGTGGATCATAATAAATTATGGATAATACTGAATAGAATGGGTATACCAGAGTAGCTAATTATACTCATGAGGAATTTGTACATGGGAGTGTAGAACAAGGAAACACTGCATGGTTTAAAGTTCAGAAAGGTGTCCATCAGTGCTGTATCCTTTAACCCTGCCTCTTCAATCTCTGTGCTGAGGAAATAATCTGAGAAGCTGGATCTATGAAGAATGCAGCATCACGATTGGAGGAAGACTCATTAACAACCTGCGTTATGCAGATGATGGAACTCTGCTTGCTGAAAGTGAAGAGGATTTGAAAGATCTACCAATGAAGATGAAAGAAAATAGCCTTCAGTATGAATTGTATCTCAACATCAACAAAACAAAAATCTGTACAACTTGGTCAGTAAGCAATGTCACAATAAAGGGAGAAAAGATTGAGGTTGTCCAAGATTTTGCTTTACTTGGTTCTACAACCAACACCCACAGAAGCACCAGTCAAGAAATCAAAAGCCACACTGCATTGGGAAAAGCTATTGCAAAAGATCCCTTCAAAGTTTTGAAAAGTAAAGATGTCACATTGAAGACAAAGGTGTACCTCACTCATGTCATGGTATTTTCAATCGCATCATATGGTTGTGAAATATGGACATTGAAAAAAAGGTGATAGGAAAAGAATTGATGTCTTTAAATTATGGTGTTTGAAATGAATACTGAATATACCATAGATTGCCAAAAGAACCAACAGATCTGTCCTAGAAGAAGTGCAACCAGAGTGCTCTTTGGAAGCAAGGATGGCTAGAGTGCATCTTACATATTTTGGACATATAGTGAGGTGGAACCAATCCCTGGAAAAGGATACCATGTTTGGGAGATTGACAGGTCAAAAGAGAGAGAGAGAGAGAGAGAGAGAGAGACCCTAAACTAGAGGAATTGACACAGTGTCTGCAACAATAGACATGAACAAAAAAAGATCATGCGCCTGGCACAGAGTCAGGGAGTATTTCAATTTGATGTACATAGGGTCTCCTAGAATCAGACCAGACTCAATAGCATCTAAAAATAATGTCTTTACTTTCACTTCATCTAGAGTATCTTGTGAGTGGAGACATCTTATTTATTTTTTAAAAATCTTATGTCCTTCCTCCTGTCCTTATCCTAGCACAATTTAATCTTGCTCGAGGTCTGTGACAAATGTTTGCCTTTTTAAGCACATATTCGTCAAAATATTAAGATATATTTGTGGCTTTTGCAACCTTTGTTTTATACAACCACTGGTTAAAAAAAAAATAGAACAGGCAATGATTTGACAAGTCTTTCCCTAGCTAAGAATTATACTAACAATAGTTGTCCAGAGAAAGGCTTATTCAATATCACAGGATCAGAGGCCATCTACCTTACATTTTCTCTCCAGAAGTAAAGAATAATTCCATCCACATCTCTATTTCTGAAATGTGTTCAATAAGGAAAAATATTTAACAAAAGTAACAAGGATTTCTAATATATAAGCAAGCATCCTTTATTGGGTTAAAAATCCCTCTTTAATTATCTTTTATATGAATGAATCTACATTTCTTTCAAGATACACAAAACCAGACCTACACATACAGGTATTTATATAGGCAGATATCTATATATATGCCTGCAGTCGGTCATACCACTGTGGCATCAGATCTCAGAAGTTAAGCATGGTCAGGCCTGGTTAGTACTTGGATGGGAGACCACCCGGGAACACCAGGCACTGTAGGCTTGGGAGAAGGACCCAGCAACCCACTCCCAAAAAACAATCAGCCATTGAAAATCCTATGAATAGCAGAGAAGCACTAACAATAATGTTTCACCTGTTGTACATAGGGTTGCTATGAGTCAGACCCACTTGACAGTACCTAACACTAACAACAAATATCAATATATGAAGTCATAAGTCCTCACTTGTCATTATCAGGAGAAAACTATATCAAACTAATTATGTATACCTTGGTACTTCAAATAGGGCCCAGACACATAACAGCATTAATACTTAAAGTAAAAATTTCTAATTTCAGCAGACTGTAGCTAACCTGAATGCCTTCTTACCACAAGATTCAGTCAAGTCCTACAATCTCCACAAAGCTTCCCTGGTTAATTCAGTCCAAACTGAGCTCCTTCTACTATGAACTTCACAATATGATTTTTTAATTTTAGCATTTATAACATTTTATGGTGACAATAATATAGGAAACATACATGTACATTTTAAAACAAAAAGAACTTGTGAGAAAACATTTTCCTCATTTTGTTACATCTGTTCTTAGCAAATTATTTGGATACTGCCTTGTGATATTTTTTTTCATGTGTTAAAAGGAAGGTTTATTCCCCCCCTTTATAAACGTTGTTTATCTCTCGAATTACAAGATTTTTGAGGGTGAGATTTTGATATATTCTTTGGATTCCCATGGGGTCTAGTATACAGATTTCTATAAAATCACTTATTTTGATATAATAAAGATAATTCATTAGCATGATTAAGGACCTGCCATGTTGTTTTTCATATCTATTCCAAAAGTACAATCCAAGAACCATCTATTCAATATCTACACTATTGCTTCATTCTTTCATCCAAGATATTTATCAAGAACCCAATATGTACACAGTTCTAGGTACTGGGGTTAAAAGCAGTGATCAAAAAAGAACCATTTCCTGTCCTCAAGAACTTTCCTTCCACGTACCCAGAGTTTCAAAGATGAGATCAAGGTTATATCTTATTTAAGAGGCTGACATTCTGATGTGATAAATATGATAAATGTGATGTTGTTGTTGTTAGGTGCCAAGTCAGTATCTGACTCATAGCAACAGGTGAAACACTATTGTCAGTGTTTCTCTACTATTCATAGGGTTTTCAATCACTGACTTTTTTCTTTTGTGGGGCGGGGGTGGGGCGGGTTGCAGGGTCTCCCAAGCCTACAGTATCTGGTGTTCCCAGGCAGTTTCCAATCCAAGCACTAACCAGGCCCAACCCTGCTCAGTTTCCGAGATGTGACAGGATCGGATGCCTCAGTGGTACAGCTGAAAGCGATAAGTACGATAGCTAATTTTAAAAGTGATATTCAGTTAAAATGGTGTTTTGAAAGCAGGCACACTTTGATCAGGGAAGAAAAAGGAGTTAGAATTCAGCTGCAAAGGTCTCTACAAAGAACAGGAAAATATTGGAGAGCAGCTTTAACCAGTGGAAAAGGACTGTACTACTATACCAGATTAAAAGCAGAAAATTTAACTACTGAGAGGAAGTCGAACCAGCAGGGCACCACTTCAGAGGCTCCCACCCTGGGCAAGAAATGGAAAGGGTGGGATGGAAGCCCTGTCTCTTAGGAGGAGTTGGGGCACAGACCCCAACAGGCAGGAAATAATAACTCCACCATAAAGGATTAGGACCTAATTCACGGACCAGACCGCCTCAGCTGAGACGGTCAGCTGCCCCTGTGTGAGCCCTATGAGAGGCAGTGCTGAGCACAAGACTGGCGGCGGCGGAGAGCCTGCTCCAACAGGAAAATACAGGCAATTGTGCAGATAACTGGGAGCTCCCTGAAAAGCAGAGCAGATCAGTGAAAATCAGAGGCTGACCTATGAATGAAGGCTGTAGGAACATGCAGCCAAAGCCCATGGGCAAGCAGCCATGCTGAGTAAGTGGGAATAGTGAGACAAAGGAAGCCCTTTCTCCCCACTCCTCCAACAACCTGTGACAATTAAGGAGGTGGGGCCATGAGGCCCGCAGAACATTGCCCATGTAAGTAAACAATCCTCTAGCCTAGCCATGGACTATCTTAAGAAGGCAGAGGCTGCATGCTAGGCAGCAGTGTCCATTTAATTAAACAATATCTGAGGCAAGCTGCTGGCAACTCTGAAAAATTGGGAACTACTGAGCATATTCCAACAACTTGGATTCCCCCAGGAGGCTTGTCTTCTGCTAGGGCACTGTGCAGCAGGCCCAGGGGAGCCTGAGGAACTGTCTGCCTGTACTGGGTTGTTGCTGTTGTTAGGTGACTTCAAGATGAATCTGACTTAGCGACCCTCATAGGGTTTTCAATGGCTGTTTCTAGATTACTTTGGGAGTGGATTGCCGCATCCTTCTCCCACTTTTGTGGTGTATGGGATCAAATTGAGAGTCTCAGAGAGCATAGAATGGCACTCTACCAACTGAGGTAAGCCCCAGAGCAAAACCCAAACACCCACAGTGAGGGTGGCAGACCACACAAGCTCAGCTATTTAGACTACAATTGCCCCAGAGAGCACAAGTGTATGAGCCCTCGCAGCAACCAATGCCAGAGGAGTGGACAATCAATGCACTGCTCCCAGGGTCCTGGCAGGTATCCTGACAGTTCGTGGGTCAGAGGGATCAGAATTGGATTGCCTCACAATTGGCTAGAAGGATTTGGAGGGCACATGCCCTGAGAAAGAAGCTGCTATAGAGAAGGGAAGCAAGGGCTGGGATAGCTTTGCCAACATCTGGAGAACAGGTGGGAGTCATAAGGAAGTAAGTGACTATCATAGTCTGAATTAATAAGTACAAGTTGAGCTCTTGTGGATCCTGGGGCTGTAATATTAGGGCTATGCTGAATTGATTATTACCTTTGGTCTCTTTTTAGCTTTTCTCCACACACCTGAACCTCTCTCTCCACTTCTGTAGACTTTGAAAACTTTCTCCACCAACCTCACTAAAAATGATTTTCAACCATTAGTCTGTTTAGGTTACCTTGATCGATTAATCTCTCTCAAATTTATTTGTCAAAACCAAAACAGGACATTTCTCATCCATGCATTTCCTAGACCTCCTGGAAAGTTTGCATAGCCATATATATCTCCTTAAAGAACATCATGCTTCAAACAAGACTAATAAAAATTATAAAGGTGAGAAGAGATGAAGCAAGTACTCTAGCAGCAGAAAGCTTTCTACCCTCTGAACTTAACTGGAGTCCATGACCCCAAAAGAAGATATTATAACAAGGGCAACCCCAGAAATACAGGGAAGTAAAATCCAGACCAAGCAACGGAAAAGGCTCAAGCTAAAGCCATATGAAAAATGAAAAACCAAGTTGAAGAGGATTCTCCAAAGGGCCAAAATCCTACAATATTTGATTTTAAAGTAACCCAAATTGTAGATATTCTAGACAAAGAATTAAGAAGTTTGCTTAGAAGTATGTTGAAAGACCTCAAACACACCACAACCAAACAGGTGACAGCAATTAAACCACTGGACAAAAAAGTATCAAACTTAGAAGGAATATTCAGCAAAGAAATGAAGATCCTAAAGAAGAATCAGACAGAAATTATAGAATTACAAAACACAGTAAATCATCTTAAAATATTAGTAGAGTCTTCAGCATCCAGATTGGGTGAAGCAAAAAACAAGATTTCTAATCTAATATTGAAGAAAAAGTTGAAGAATTTATCTATTCAGATGCTAAGAAAAATAAGAAGAGGAGACATTATGATCAATACTTTCAAGAGGTCTTTGATAAAATGAAGAGATACAACTTACAAATACAGGGGATTTACAAAGGAGCTGAAACTAAGAGTACAGAAAATCTTTTCAATGGAAGAATAGCTGAAACTTCCCAAACCTAAGGGAAGACGTACAGACACTCAAACCACAGAAGCATCTAGGACTCCAAATAGAGTAGACCACAACAGATCTCCATGACACATGATAATTAGAAGGCTAAATCTAGAGATGAAAGGAGATATTATAAAGGTTGTAAGAGAGAAAATACCAACTCATTTAAAAAGCAAAGCCATTAGAATAACATCTGACTTCTGTACAATGACTCTAAAGGCAAAGAAAGCACAGGCAGACATTATCAAGTCCTAAAAAAGAATAACTACCAAAAAGATTACCCAGAAAAGCTATCTTTAAAAATAGATGGAAATTTCAAGACATTCCATGATATTGACAAGTTTAAGTGATTCATTACCACCAAGGCAGCATTTCAGAGAATTCTTAAAGTGGTACCAAATATGAAAGAAGCAAGAATGCCCAGAAGTAGGACCAAAGGACTGAATAAAAGATATTAGAGGAATTCAAGAGTATAACAAGCTAAATAGGAACCAAAGAAAAGAAACAAACATCAAAATGATGCAGAATAATAAATGCCTCTCAATAATTACTCTAAGTATAAATAGTCTTAACTCACCATTCAAAAGGCACTGACTGGCCAACTGGATTAAAAAATGAAAATCCCCTATATGTGGGATTCAAGAGACTCACGCACAAAGACCATAAAAGTCTAAAAATTAAAGGCTAGGAAACAATATACCAAGCATGTGGAAGCAAACAAACAAAAAAAGCAGGGGTAGCTATACTAATTTCTAACGATTTCAACTTCAATCCTAAATGAATCAAGAGAGACGACAACAAATGCTTGTGAGGATGCAAAGAAAAAGGAACTTTTTACACTGTTGGTAGGACTGTATATTAGTTCAGCCACTTTGAAAATCAATATGAAGGTTCCTCAGAAAATTAACAATAAAACTACCATATGACCCATCTATACCACTCCTGGGAGTATACCCAAAGGAATGTAAGTCCATCATGCCACAAGGACACCTGTACTTCCATATTTGATACAGCACTCTTCACAATTGCAAGGGTACAGAACAAACCAAGATGTCCATTAACAGAGAAGTGGATTGAAAAATTGTGGTACACATATACAGTGGAATATTATTCAGTGGTAAAGAAGAATGAAATTATATCATTTGCAGCAAATGGATGGACCTAGAGAACATCATTTTCAGCAAATTAACCCAGACTCAAAAAAAGAAATACTACATGTTCTCACTCATATGTGGGAGCTAAATCTAAATTAAAAGAAAAATTATATATATTTAGATGTATAAAAATGAACAATCGTACTTATCTAAGAATGGAAAATACTAGTAGACCACAGAGGAAGGAGGAGGAGATCATTGGGTGCAAGTGGGAGTTCCGGGAAGGTAGGAAGAGAAGAGAGAGAAAAATGTAGAGAGGTAAAGAGGGAGAGAGAGCACACAAAATACAGGATGCAACTATATGAATACATAAAAAAAGGGGAAGGAAAAAAATCAATGAGAATATAGCCCAAGGCTGGATGATTTTCATCACATATTAATTCAAATTCCTACTTTTCTTTTCTCTTTAGTTCATGCTCTTCTGTAAAATATGTAAGATGATGAATGTGTAAGCAAAATTGATTTAATAGTTGCATAATGGATATAGCAAATGACTTATTACTCTGTACCCAATAACATTTATATATAAATTTTCAAAGTAAGTGCCAGAAGGGTACTTTATAAACAACAGAAACGTATTCTACACAGTTCTGGAGTCTGGTAAGCCAAAGAATTTTTTGAGGGTCTGTTTGCTTACTGGCTCATGGATGGTACCTTCTTGCTATGTCCTCATGTGGTACAAGGAGGGGAGTCTCTGGGGTATCTTTTACAAAAGCACTAATCCAATTCTACATCATGATCCACACCTGCCATCCTGGCCACTTGGCAGTCTGAGGCAGGAAGATGATGAGCTTGAAGCTGGAGGCAGCCTGTCCAACTTAGGTAGACCCTGTTCCCCGTCCCCCTCTCCCCAAAAAGGATTTAGGGGTGCAGATCAATGGTAGAGGACTTCCCTAGCATGTGCAAAGCCCTGATTCAACTGCCAAGTACTGGGGTCAGGGGAGGCATCAGTCCTACTCACATGCCTATCTATGCCTGCTGCCCAGGGACCCAATCACCTCCCCAAAGTCCCTCTTCCTAATTTCATCACCTTGAGAGTTAGGGTTTCAATATCCCAAGGGGAACACAAACTTTCAGATCACAGCACTCAAAATTAAAAAAGCTGCCCCAAGATTGGACAGTTTATTTAACAAACATTTCTCACACCAAGGACCCACTTTCCCTAGTGTTTTTCATGCAATCAAAAGCAAAGCACCCTGTATAGTGCATTTGTTCACAGTCGAAGCTTTCTTGACTCAGACCTTATGGAGCTTTTTAAAAATAAAAAAGGGGTGAGGGGTGCAGCTCAGTGGTAGAACGCTTGCAAACTATGTGCAAAGCCCTGGGTTCAGGCCCCTAGCACTGCAAAAACAAAACAAAACAACAAGAAAAAGCCACCAAAGTCTTCAAGAGCCTTTCTTCAATCTTATAATTTAAAAGAAGTTTATATTTACATAAAATAATAGTATCACAACCAGGTGCTCTGGTGCACACTTGTAATTCCAACAATTTAGGAGGCTAAGGCAGGAGAATTACAAATTCAAGGCCAGAGGCACCCTGAGAAACTTAGTGAGACCCTGTCTCAAGTAAAAAATAAAGGGACTGGAGTTCACTCAATGGTAGAATACTTCCCTAGCATGTGTGAAGCTCCAGGTTCAAACTCTCTCCAATACTGCTACACACACACACACACACACACACACACACAAATTGGTAACACTTATCCACATATAACATTCACTCTTGAAAACTAATGATTTACATAAAAGCCTCTTAACTTCTCCAGCTAAACAACTAATATTTGCCCATTAGGGGCAAAGTATTTCATGATTCATAAAGGATGCATGAAAATAGTTAAAGCTCACTTATGAAGGTACAGGCCAACTTCAAACAAAAGATCTTTTTTTGTCCTCACACACCCACAGGCACCCATTAAAAACAAGCAAGTAAAGCAAAGATGCAAAGCTTTGGTTAGATTTGGCACAGTATTCTTCAATATGTTGACAAAGAGCCTTGTTTCACTAACTAATTGTTATATTATTAATCCATGTCAAATTGCAAGAACACTCATATCACCAATGACTCAAAATTTAATCTGAGATTTAGGTGAAAAAGGAGATTACTGTCATGTGAAAAAGCAAAAGTCTATAATCCACATTTAAAAAAGAAATAGTTCTAGGCAAGACCTAGTGGTAAATTACTGCTATTTTACTTGGTGTCTATTTAGCCAACAGAGAATGTACAAGTGAGAGAACACAATGACTGATAGCCCATATAAATCAGGAGGAAAAGTGATATGGCTTATTTAAAAATACACATTGGTTGCATTTTCTACCCAAAAGTACATAAAATGGTATTCTGCTTCTACCCTCTTCACAACTTCTGAATTGTTTACAATGTCTTAAGTTTTTAGCTTTTTCTAGGTCTCACTTTGCTTACACTTGCACTTTTAAGTTCTTTGGCAAATTTCATTACTATTTTACTCTTCTTGACCATGCAATAAAATCATACAAAAAGGACCACAAATGAAAATTGGAGAGCCTGAAATATATATTATTATTTTCCCCATTAGGCACTAGACAAGAACAACAATTTTAATGCTAAGTTAACCCTCACTTTAAAAAAAATATTTAAAACCCCAAACTCACTATAGGAAATGTACTCCTAGGGTTTTCAAAAGAGCACCAGCTATGACTCCACCTGTAAATTTTTGAATATTGTTCATTTTGTCAATTATACATACATCTATTTTATTCATAAACTTAATTATAAAAGATTCCATCAAATTGGTAGGGGGTGTGTGTTTGCTTTAAATATTTTGAGGAAATAGTTTAGAAAAGAAAAATATAAATAAGAAAGTAATCATGTACTTATTATCCAACTTTAACAAATCTAAACAATGTTGGGTGTGTATTCATTTCCTATGGCTTCAGTGACAAGGTACCATAGAATGTATGGCTTTATACAAGAAGAATTTAATCTCACAGCTCTGGAGGCCAGAAGTCCAAAATTGAGGTGTTGGCAGGGTTGGTTTGCACTATAGGCTCTGAGGAAGAATCTTTTCCTTGCTTCTTTCCTTGCTTCTGGTGGTTTTCAGAAACCTTTGGTGTCCTTGGTTTACAGATGCATCACTACCACTTCTGCCATAAGCCAAAGAAGTCAGAGATATCAACAGCCACAAAAAGCTGGAAGAGACCTGGAAGGCTGCTCTGCTAGAGCTCCTCAAGGGAGTGAGGCCCTCCTGACACCTTGGTTTCAGATTTCTTCTCCAGAACTGAGAGAATATACTTGGCTTATGGCAATTTGTTATAACAGCAGCATTAAAAGTCATACAGTTTACTGGCCACTTTGGCTTCCTATTCTTTGAATTGTTATTCATATCATTATTCATTTTGTTGCCTTTTCATACTGATGTACAGGAGTCTGCCCATAGCTTTTAGACTTACACTGATTATAACCATTGCAACATGCTGCTGTTGTTGTCAGGTGCCAAGTTAGGTCAGACTCATAGCAACCCTCAGAGTTTTCAATGGCTGATTGTTTCAGGATTGCTTCGGGAATGGATTGCCAGATCCTTCTCCCAGTTTTGCAGTGCTGGGGATGGAACCCAGGTCCTCAGAGAGTGTGGAGAAGTACTCTACCAACTGAGCTAAATCCCACTCCTATTGTACTATGTCATCTTTCAAATCTTTGGCAGCCGGTGTCTCTACTTATATTGGTCTGGACTCATATCCCTGCCTCCTTGATAACGTTTCTCTCTCCACAATCTAGCTGGTGGAGCTGTGATGAATCCACATTTGGCTCTTCTATAACCTACATGGGATTTCCGAGCCTTGCAATTTAAAAATAGCAAATATTGTTCTATTTATGCCTAAAAACCATGGAAGTGGATAACTTCTCTTTTCCAAAGTCCAAACTAAGGTCATATTCCTTTGAATAACATCAAGAGTATGTAGATCTGCCTTTAAAAAAGAAAACAGTTGCTTGGGCAAGGGATGTAGCTCAGTGGCAAAGCATTTTCCTAGAGTGTGTGAGGCCTTGCTTTAGAGCCTCAGTATCATACATACACATAAAGTTGCTCTCCTATGGACAAAGGCAGCTGCACTCACTTACTGTAGCCAAAATTTTACCTGGTATATGGCTCAAAACCTCCCACACAATCCACAGCCAAAAACAAACAAAAAACAAACTCCTCTTCCCTCACTCCCTGCGCACAAATTGTACAACTATAAAAACCAACAACATACTTTGGTATGAATCTTCAAAGGAAAAACCCACATGCTCTGTTTTACTAAGGTATAACTGAAGCTTAAAGTCATCCACCTTGCCCCTAACAGAAACAATAATGACATAGCTTTGTTCTTCATAATTTTACTACTAAGGGTCATAATCTTTTATCTACATTTTGGTATGAAAAAACTCTAAAATCTTTTTTCCAGCAAACTAATTGGAGACAGACAAAATTTAGTATTTTGAAACTGCTGACAAGTGATCTCTTATGCAAATATAAATATAAAAAAGATGTAAGATGAAGGACATAAATTGGCTTGATTTAATCATTTCATATTGTATACATATGTGACATCATACTGAATACCCTAAATATATATTATAGCTTGTCAAATATACAGAAAAAAGCTATCTGAAGTAACACAAGCCTATTTATAACCTATCTATTCATTGAGACTATTCATAAATGTTGCTACAGAAATAATTACTTTATAAAAGATCAGCCCTAAGCCACTTTAGGCTGTTACCTATCATGTATGTACTGTGCTACCTTGTAGATATCTACAACAACTTGGCTCCTAATCTTTTAAATAGGAGATTGTGGACCTGTAATCCACATCTCTAATGTTCTGGTTGACCCATTCCAAGTTGTTGTTGTTGTTAGGGCCATCGACTTGTGTCTGACTCATAGAGACCCTTATAAGGTTTTCAATGGCTGACTTTCGGGATTGCCTTGGGAGTGGATTGCCAGGTCCTTCTCCCATTTTGGGGTCTTGGGAGTTGAACTCAGGACCTCAGAGACTGCAGAGCACCACTCTACCAACTGAGCTAAATCCCAGCCCAATCCAAATTGTAAACCACCCCAAATAGGGCTAATCCACTCCCCACAGGGCAGAACAATACCCTTCAGCAAAATCAGTACCAGAAAGGCAAATGTGTACTACTGGCTACCCACTCCCAGGGGAAGTCCCTTATAAAGCTAAGAGTCTGGCAGATCAGAGGGCAATGAGGTCTCTAGCCAGCACAAAGCCCCAAGAGAAAGGAAGGCATGCCTGGATTTTCCACCCAACCTTATTCACCAGGTAATAAGGAAGGAGTCAGAGGTAGACAGGAACCAAGAGCATTAGTTTTCTAATTCTGTGGCTCTTGGAAGAGATGAGGGTAAAGGCGAGGCCAGAAAGTGAAAAACTGATTTATATAGAAGAAAATAGATTCCAAAGGATAGTATATAGTCTCTACTTGGAAAGTGTGAACATGCCTTTAAGTCTACTAAAACAAACTATAAAATCTCCAAAACTGATGTTCACTTGTATTATGTCTGATTTGCAATTTCTCAACAAATTTTGCCACTTTAAGGGAACTTTATAATTACCACTTTAAATGGCTAAATAAAAACCTTGCAGTATGAATAGGCCTTCATAATTATTTTGTATATTCATACTTTTGAATTCACAACATGCCTAATCCTACAGCTTATTTTCAGCACATTTGACATTATCTATCACCTTTTATTATTTTTGAGTTAATGTCTCAAACAGGTTTGTCAGAACCCAATTAGGAAGTTATCTCCCCTTCTCTGTTTGGTCCCACCTAGCAAGTAAAGATGACATATATTTAGTAGCAATGCCTGAGTAGTCTGGGAACTTCAAAAAGGTGTAAATTGAAGGTACAAACACAAACAGATTATAAATAATTCTTAAGTTTGTTTTTTAAATTTTCAAATAAACAAGTACACTAAATGGATAAGACTATGCAAAAAGTTTTACAAACAGCATAAGACAGACTGGCATTATAAAAATGACATTTTAAAAAATGGTAGGACATTTTTCTCCAAAGAAATATTGACTACAAATGACTTACATAAAATATTGCTTGAATTTTCCTGTCTGAAGCTTACCCTAGAACTAGAAAAGTAACAACTAACTTGCATACACCAAAGTAAATAGTAAAAATGAAGTCACTTCAATATTGTCGTGTTGTTGTTAGGTGCTGTCGAGTCGGTATCTGACTCATAGCGACCCTGCATACAACAGGGGAAACACTATGGTCAGTGTTTCTCTGCTGTTCATAGGGTTTTCAATGGCAGATTATTTTGGGGAGGGGGTTGCCAGGTCCTTCTCCCAAGCCTACAGCTTCTGGTGTTCCCAGGCGGTCTCCCATCCAGGTACTAACCAGGCCCAACCCTGCTTAGCTTCCGAGATCTGATGGGATTGGATGCCACAGGGCTACAGCTGCAGGCATCTTCAATATTAGGGAGAGGAAAAAAAATTCTAATGTAGAAAGGCTTTACAACATTTAGCAATTGAATTCTTTTCACCCTTTCCATCTTTTAGCTAATGAGCCTTAAATTTAGGAATGTACCTTCCCAAAGGTAATAAAATTACTAGAAAACACTGAAATAGTTTTTACTTATCTAGTACATCAGCAATACTTTGCTAAGATTCTTGGTCTAAAAAACTCCACATATTTAAAGTTTAGTAAGGTGGAAATTTTATACATGTAGTTTATGTAATTGTCTTCATACAATTAATACATCTTCATCTATTTAAAGATCTTCATATCAGCGTTTTTCATTATATTGCTGTATGTCCTCAAGTTTCTTTGGCATGTGGAAAATCATGGGTAAAGGAAGTGAGAAGGCAGAAGGAAAGCTGAATGAGAGAGAAAAAGAAGGGAGAAGTAGGAGAATGAGGAAAGAGGAGAATGAGACAGGAAGAGGAGCAGGGAAAAGGATAGGGGAAGACAGTTACAGTTAGTTGCCCGAAAGGTGTAACCAATGAGTTCAAACTAACAGGACAGGTAGAGTTCTCCAGGTAGATAAAGCAGCAGAGCTTTCTACACAGGGGATAGAATAATGAGAAGCAAGTTGCATATGGCATATTCACTAACCATGGGCTTTTGTCCACTGCTGAACAGTCAAGTATGTATAAGGGAGTTTAGTGAAATAAGAGTATTAAAGTTAGTAGGGAACTGATCAAACAGGAGCATGATAAGGCCTTTACAGTCCAAGCATAGAGCACAACACTGAACTAAATACTACTCAGCTGAGAGGGCGAACCCTTACCACTACTTTTTAGAGACAATGGGCCCAAGACCCTGACAATCAGCAGATTTGGGATAAAAGTAAACAGAAATAATAGAATAAACTAGTATTGCTGTCAGAGAGAATCTACCCAGAAACAGTGGTCACAGTGGATTCTCTCCTGCTTTCTTTTCCAACCTGTCTGCTATGGTTTAGATGTGGTTTGAATGTGGCCCTCAAGGATTCATGGGTTGGATGCTCAGTTACTCCAGTGGGAATGTTGGGAGGTAGTGGATCTTTAAGAAGTGAAGCCTAGTGGGAGGACATTAGGTCATAAGGAGAACTGACTGTGCAAACAATTCTGATAATTCTTTTAGGCCCCTAAGTTAGTTCTCGAGAGAGAGAGAGAGAGCACACTCCTCTAAGAAGAGCAAGCCTGGCACTTCCCCTTACCGTGGCTGTCTTGTGATGTCACCTCTTCCTTTCACTATGATGCCATCTACTAAGGGGTCCTCACCAGAACTGATTCTGGCCTTGAACCCTTGAACCTCCAGAACTGTGACCTGAAGAAATCTGTTTTCTTCACAAATTACCCTGCCTCAGGTATTTCATTATGTTAGCAGAAAACAGACTAGTGCACTCTGTCAGTTTGTCATACTGTGGGGGCGTGTGTATTGCTCTGATGCTTAAAGGTATGCCACCACTATTTCAGATACTAGCAGGACCACCCATAGTGGACAGGTTTCAGCTGAGCTTCCAAGACTAAAACAGACCAGGGACATAGAGTAGGCAGCTCACTCCCAAAACAATTAGCCATTGAAAACTATGAATAACAGAGCACTGTCAAATTTAATGTCAGAAAAGTGAGTCCCCCAGGCTGGAAGGCATTTAAGAAATGACTAGGGAAGAGTTGCCTCCTCAAAGTAGAGTCAACTTTAATGATGGTAATGGAGTAAAACACCTCGGACCTACATTCACTGATGTGGCACCACTCAAAATGAGAAGAAACATGGTGGCTGCAACATTGGGCTTAAACATAAAAAGACTGTGTACATGGCATAGATATGGGTAGTATTTTATTCTATTGTACACAGGGTCATTATGAGTTGGATATCACTTAACAGCACGAAACACCAAGGTATTTTTTATGATATTAATCATTTTCATTTATTGTTTCAATAATGAAACTTTCAGAGACTGCCACTCCATGCCATTATAAGTGTATACAGTTTTGAAGAACTAAGTAAAGGGAAAGCCAAAGTATAAATCCCTGCACATTATATGACTTGGCCCCCTTTGCACATTTGCTTATAGTCAAGGGCAAGCCAGAGTTTTCATGTGTGGGAGGAGGCAACTACAGCCACTAGTCACTGCAGAGTGTCTTGAGGGACTACTCTGATGGATGCAGATAACTTTGGAAGAAGAAAGAGAGAGAGAGAGAAAGAGAGAGAGAGAGAGAGAGAGAGAGAGAGAGACAGAGAGAGAGAGAGAGAGAGAGAGAGAAAAGAAAAGGATAGCATAGGATGAAGGAAAAAACGAGGGTGCCAGTTGGCCTGAGGTAAGAAGCCCTGCATAAGGAAAGCAAGCTGGAAGTCCCCACACATAGCCCTTCCTCCGAGCTGCAAGCTTATTCAAATCATCGACTTCCTCTGTCTATCCTTCTGTTAATGAAAGTAGGGGGCCAAGTTCACACCAGGGCTACCACCTGTGTGTGCACTAGAGCATGCAATGAAGCCAATTTAAAAAACAGAAGCATACTGGGAGGGTGGATGGTCTCCTCTTTTCTTCTCAACATGCATGAATAAAGGATAAATATATTTAATACCTTTCCCAGGAAGCATGCATCTATAATCAATGGTTTTAACATGTTCTGTCCATGCTACATCAGATATGTATATAATTTTATGAGAAAACTACATAACAGTAGTATGGGAATTAGTCTATGTAATATAGAAATTGTTAAAACAGAGAACTCAGTAGTCAAGCTAAAAATCTCCACTGTACATAAAAGATTAAATATATTCCAAAGTGACTGGAAAAAATCACAATAGTAGAATATCAGGTACTGCTTCATCAAAATCTTACACAGATTAAAGGCTACTGGGGAAAGAAACATTACCTATTTGCAAATATTTGTTGTAATTTTTTAAATAAAAGGTCATATAAGCCACCTCACAGAGGAAGGAACTTGCTCAAAAAGGGAGAGTTTTGCAACAGACAACTAGAACTATAAAGTAATGTTTCCTAAATATTATGATTGCATTAAGCACTTGGTGGATGCTTTCCAATTTTGGGGCACTGGACTATTACAACTCCTCATCATAAGTTGACATCTGAATATTGACTGAGTAGAAATAATTGTGGACCTATAGCTGTACCACCCTGGTGTCCAATCATGTCAGATCTCAGAAGAGTCAGGCCTGGTTTATACTTGGATGGAAGACTAACTGGGAATATTGGATGCTACAGGCTTGCAAGAAGGACCCAGAAGCCCACTCCTGAAATAATCAGTCACTGAAAACCCTATGAATAGCAGACAATAGTGCCAGGCATGGGACAGTGACTGCTAGTGTTTCATCTGTTGTATATAAGGTCATTGTGAGTCGGACCCAACTCAACAGCACCAAACAACAACAACGAAGAAATAATTGTGCCTTTCATACTAAAAGTATCATTCAAACGGCTGACTCATTATAGAGTAAACTGGTTTAAAGACACTTAATGTATGTTGTTGTTGTTAGGTGTCATCGAGTCGTGTCTTACTCATAGTGACCCTCATAGGGTTTTCAAGGCTCACTGTTTTGGGATTGCCTCAGGAGTGGATTGCCACATCCTTCTCCCATACTGAATATATACCATAATGAAAACACAACAATGTCATTAAATTAAACAATACTGCTGGTTATAATTTCTAAGCATACTTTGAGAAGACATACCAAATATTGGGGAACAAGATTAAAAACACACAACAACATTAAAAGTGCACATTCTTAAATACACTTTGACAGTTAAATTTCAGATATTGTGAAAATGCAAACAATTTCTTCATAGAGATATATAAATGCGGACCTTTGAAGGCTTATATATCCCTAAAAGTAATATCGCTCCTATAATATCCTTAACAGTGGATCAGCCAGACACTGAAAAATGGATGCTCATAAGATTATTGCCACACATAAAACCATCCATGAGAAATATAAAATAGAGTTCATTACTGCTGTTTTAAACATTATTAGGTTTATTCAGATGAAGCTGACTTTTTATTACATCAAATGTAGTAAAATATTAATCCTTTCATATAGATCAATCTAAAAGTTATCTGAAATATATGTGAGGTACTGTACTAAGTATACTACATTCTTATTTTATTTAATTTTTACAGTTTCATGGGAAATTCTTATGTCCTTTTCTATGTAGACAATATTTTCATTTTCAGGTAGAAAAGTTCCAGCACATCAAATTCCTCTAGGGTTGCACAACATAAAAAGGAAAACTTCCAAAGAGGAGCACGGGCTTACCCCACTCCATGCTGACAAAGTAAGTCAGGACAATTTTAATGACTAACTGCCTGAATTAGGGTGTCTCTATAGCTCAGTTGGTAGAGCACTGCTCTCTGCTGAGGCCCTTGGTTCGATCTCCAGCACCACAAAAAATGGGAGAAGGATGTGACAATCCACTCCCTCAATCCTGAAACAACCACTATAGTTTGCAGCCATGGCACCCTGGCATCCAGTCCCATCTGATCTCAGAAGCTAAGCAGGGTTAGTCTGGCTGGCCCTTGGATGGGAGACCACCTGGGAATATCAGGTGATGCAAGCTAGGGAGAAGGACCTGCAGTCCACTCCCCAAACAATCTACCATCGAAAACTCTATGAATAGCAGAAAAGCACAGACCTAGTGCCGGGCATGGAACAGCGTCAGGGAGTGTTTCATTCTGATGGACATAGAGTCAATATGAGTTAGACTCCACTGGAAGGCACCTAACAACAACAACTTCCTAGACATCTTGTCTATCTCAGTGCATTATAACCTTGCCTATTCATCTATTTCCAAAGCATAAGGCAGTACCTGACTTGAACTTAAATAAATGTTTAATTAGATGAATTCTTTAACACAAATTGATAACCTAAATTTAGTATCTACTCTATGTTCAATATTGTATAAACCATTATTTTCTGTTCTAAAAGAACTGTAGTTATAGAAAAGCAGTACATATAAGTGCAAAATTATGCAAAAACATGGCAAATACTTGTGGGAAAGCAAAACTTTTGGTAATAAAAATAATAGTGCCTCAGTTTTAGCTCAGGCACTTTGCTTATCAATTTAAATTCATTAATTGATTTAGTCATCAATCATCTTAGGAGGTAAGTACATTATCATCTTCATTTTAAAGATAAGCTGAACTCCAGAGGGGTTATGTTTTAGAAGTCATATAAATCTGGAATTCAAATTCGGACAAAAAGAAAATCAACAATCTCTTTGCACCTGTTTCTCCTCCATGTTTAAACTCTATTGTCCTTGTAATGAAACCTTCACGAGCCTTAAAAAGTCAGAGATTTTCAACAACTTTTGAAAAAGGAACCTTTTTGGCAGTCTCATGAGGGCTATGGAGTCCTCCTCAAGATAATGTTTTTAAATGCATAGAATTAAATCCACAGGATTACAAAGCAAAACAGTTACAATGAAATAGAGTTATAAAAAATGTTTTTTTTTTTTAAGGAAACAAATTTGTGCTATGGCAAAGTATGTGTTAAATAGCTCATTAAATAGCAAAATATCACAAGGGAGCCTGCCCAATGAAAGTACTTAGTGTAGTTCCTGTTTAGAGCAAGGCTTCAAACTTGTGGAAAAAACTGGGATCAGGTTCAGGTTCAACATGTTACCGTGTAGACGGTTCAGGTTTAAAAATCTTAATCTATGTGTCGATAGACTAATTTTTAAAATTTTTTCAATTTTTATGTATAATAGTTAATGATACAAAAAAGGATTAAAAGCTGAACCTAAATCCCATCTTTCATGGGCTCAAGATCAGAAAAAAATTTTTAATGCTTGAATCAGAATAGGTTCAGGATTCAGGTCTGGATTTGGTGTGAAGATTTTAATCCAAGATTTAAGATTTTAATCCAAGCCCGAACTGAACCCAAACCCTCTAAATTTTAACATGTTGAACCTGCACCCGAACCTGAACCCAATTTTTCACAAGTTTGAAGCTCTGGTTTTGAGATAACTGCAATAAAATGCAATGTGATATGAAAATTTGTGTTTCTAGTGGTAATAAAGACACAGGGACTACTCTAGTAGTACATTGTAGTTAGTCATCTACATTCATACTACAAGTTAATGGTGACTTTCAGTTAGAGGATAGTGAAAATAGAGCTCCCACCTGAGCTTATAGAACCCCCCTAATCCTGTCCAAATTAAAAGTCCCAGCTGCAACCTGCCATTTGTTTCTCCCTTGACATCATCTCTTTTCTCTTCCAGCACTTACCATGACTCTCCCTCACACCATGGTTAGGAACACTGGGAAGCAGTCTTATTCTCTACTGAAATGTCAAGTACAGTATAAGCAAAGTGAAATGTGTACACCCAGGAGGGGATCTGCATAGCACCTCACAGATAGTGGATGCCTGTTTATGGGCCAAACACATATAAAATTTATAATTATTGCCTTGTATGGAAAAATAGTAAGCATCTTCTAAACAGCATGAATTTTTTTTTTCAAATAGCTGCCTTTGTTCAAGTCACCAAATCTTAACTCACCAGCTCATTACTCTAAATAAAACTCCCATCACAAACCTGGATTCGTATGCAAGAGAATGCTCTTCCCAATGATCTCAGGAAAATAATACTCTTCAACTCTGTAGGAACCTTCAGCAACAACAGATGAATATTTGTTAAAAACTGGAAAGGGACTACTTCTTTAATATGATTTATATTGTACCAGATAAAAATAGACCTTTTGTTAAGTATTTTAATGGCAATTGACATAAAAGTAATTAAATTTTATAAGCTGAACCAACAATGTACTAAGCAGCATGATCGATGACTACCTTAGTTGGACACAGTCTTGACTATTTTGTTTCACACTTTCCATGAGCTTATATCTCCCTTTTTGTGACTAAGTATACCAACATGGACCCTTCACCCATTGTGACTGCACTAACAAGGATATACAGTTTTCAAGATCTCATCCCTAAAACCAAAGAAACAACAAAAATGATTTAAAAACAAGCTTTATGTTAAAAATGTACTGTTGAGTAAATAGGGTTTTCAATATCAATAGCAGAGAAGCACTGACAATAGTGCTGGGCATGGCACTGTGTCACAGTGTGTTTCCTTCTGTTGTACATGGGGTTGCTATGAGTCGGACTTGAATCCACAGCACCTAGCAACAACAACATTGAGTATATATGATAGAATATTTGCCTCTGAAACCTTCCAGAAATTGAACAATGACAAAAGTAATAAAGGACATTTAAAATCTAAAATTAGGAAGAACTTTCTGATACAAAAAACTAACCACATAAAATGATGATGTTGTTGTTGGTAGGTGCCATTCAGTGGAATCCAATTCATAGCAACCCTATGTAGAGTAGATTGAAACACCCCAATTCTGTACCAGGCACACGATCTTACTTATGTTTAAGTCCATTGTTGCAGACACTGTGTCAATCCATCTGGTGGAGGAGGGTTTTCCTTTTGTTCATTGACCTGCCACTAAACATGATGTCTTTCTCCAGGGATTGGTCTCTTCTGACTACATATCCAAAATACACAAGACACAGTCTAGCCGTCCTTGCTTCCAAGAAGCATTCTAGTCGCACTTCTTCTAGAACAGATGTGATGGTTCTTTTGGCAGTCCATGGTATATTCAATAATTGTCTCGAGCACCATAATTCAAAAGCATCAATTCTTCTCCTGTCTCTCTTGTTCAATGTCCAGCTTTCAAAATCACATAAGACAGTGCTTGCTTAATGAGGTATAACTAATGTTGGCTGTTCAAAGAAATGTTATTTCACCTTAAGCTGACCAGGTAATTAAAGTAAAATAAATGAAACTAAACAACGAAAGAAAGCCATTTAAAGATAAAGAGCTTTTCCTGATTAGTGAAGCAGTAATCTTATAAAATGGGAGAAGGACATGGCAATCAACTCCCAAAGCAATCCCAAAACATTTAGCCATGGAAAATACTATGAGGTTCTCTATCAGTGGGATCTGATTGGACAGGACCTGACAACAACAACAATCTAATAAAATGGGAGCTGAGACCAAATGGGCTTCCTTGTAACAAATCTGCAACAGGCCACTCTGCGTACAAACAAAGCATTTCCCTTTGAGGAGGATCACGGCTTTGCTGATGTTCAGTTTAGTTAAAGAACCAAGGCAATCTGAGAGCACAATAGTTAGACTTTTTTTTTTCTTTTTCCAGTACTATAGGGTTGAATCCAGAGCCTCTCACATACCTTACAAGCATTCTACCACTGGGCTGTACCCTTTGCCCCTTTTTAATGTTTTTTAGTTTGAGACAGTGTTGTGCTAAATTATGTAGGCTGCCTCTGGCCTCACATTTGTAATTCTGCCTCAGCCTCATGAGTTGCTGGATTAGAGGTGTGCACCATGCCCAGTTTACAAACATTTTCTTGAAAGGATTAAAAACAAGTATGAATGTAAGGTCTTCTTGAATCACAGTGCCAGGCTAAAGCAGAATAGTATAGTACAAAAATAAGCATCTCAAATCTGCCAATGTGTTAATCCTAATCTGAACATTCCCTCCTTGGGTCTGGGAAATAGGGTATGCTACTCTGGAGTAAACTGCATGTACCTTGGCTCTTTATGGCTATCTGGCTTGGGTTGAGCCCTGCTATCACTGACTAAATTGGGGATTTTTATAGATCACCCGTGAAGATGTAATGTCCTTCTTTATACGAAAGAGGAAATGAAGAGTTGAATGGAGAACTAGCCCTGTCCTCTGCCACAGATTTGCTAATTGGGCATGGAAAAGTCACAATCACAGTTTCTTCTAAAAATGCATGAAGAAATTGGAGGAAATTTTCAAAAAACATGATTTTCTCAACTATCATCAAGCAACAAAACTCTACAGTATGTTCATTACTTGGTCTTCATAACAAAGTAGATACCATCACAAATGCAGGTGACTCTGCAGAGCATGCTGACAGGCAGCATCAATACAGATACCCTAAATAGAAACAGGAATTTCAGATATAAAAACATTTTCCAGGTTCTTACAAAATAATTTCAAATGCCCTTAGAATTAAAGAAAATGTGATGTGAACTAAAACAGCTAATATCACTCTGGCACATGCCTATAATCACAGCAAGCAGCAACTCAGGAGGAGGAAGAAAGGAGAACACAAATTAGAGGCCAGAGGCAGCTGCATAATTTAGCGAGATCTTATTCCAGATAAACAACAAAAAAGAGGCTGGAAGTATAGCTCAGTGGTAGAATGTTTGCAAAGTATGCAGGAGGCCCTGGGTTCAGCCCCCTACTACAAAAAAAAAAAAAAAAAAAAAAAAAGAAAAGAAAAGAAAAGAAAAAGAAAAAGCAATATGACCTGTAGAGCTCAGGGTAAATTTAAAACCTCATTTCTCATTACTGGTTACTGATATCATCTAGGAATGTGTTGACCTTTTTTTATCCCCTCCTGCCACAGGCAGCCAATCTTGGTTTACTTAGTAATCATCAATTCACTATGAAAAGGATCAGGCCTTTTCCATGGCATTATTTCAAAGTTTAAAAAGAGATTCTGACAGGTCAAACATTCTCTGGAATATAAAAAGTAAATCTTTATATTTCAAAGTAAAATGATAACAAGAAATTTTCATCAAAATATTTAAATGCTAATCTTCCCAGCCTGTCTCCCTCTAGCTTGCACACATAAGACTAAGGCATATGTTGTATATATCAAGTCTAAAAATGTAAGGTAATTTCATAAAAAATACAAAAAAAATGCCTTAAAATGTTCTCAGTTTCCATGAGCCAACCAATAAACAAGTGCATTTGCTTTTTAAATAAATATTAGGTTGTGGTGTAATGTCAGAGATAGAGTAAATGTATGAAAAAGAATGATATGAAATGATTGCTGGTAGTTGGGAGGTGGAGCATATATTCTCAATTACCTTGGGAAGATGCTGACTGCTAGTCAAGCTGCTTGACATTCTGGACTAACAAGTAAGAATGCATATAAGGATTCAAGCACCATGCTCTGGAGACCTGTCCCAGGATATACTACTAAGTCATCCCCTATTTTGTTCTTTACATTCTGGAGATACAAGAACATTTGAGACAAAGGATAAGGAAAGCACAGAAACAGTTTCTAACATTCAGAGAACTGTGCAGTTGGAGGTATCTTTGGAGATCATCTTCCCCCTTCTATAGGTGAGGAAATGGGTCCACAGCAATAGCATGAGTCACAGAAATATACATGACCCTTCAGTGTAACCTGAGTCACAGAGCTACTAATCCAAGATCCATGGTAGCTGGAATAAGGAGGGGGGATGGAAAATAGGAAGCAAACCATTGTCTTCAACTATTTATGAACAAGAAAACAGATTCCAAAGGAACTGGAGTATAGTCTCTACCTGGAATGTGAATACATCTTTTATTCTTATTGGAGTAAGAAATAAGTAAATATCAGAGGTAAGATAATTTACAAGAAACGGATGTAAAAGGCCAAAAAAAAAAAAAAACCTGAAGACAATGATTGCAGCCTAATATAGTGTTAATAGTTCATTTACATATAAATAATACCTATAAATCAGTACCTTAAAGATACACATCCAAAGGGAAAACTACACAAAAGCCTTGAACAAATAATTCATAAAAAAGCATTAATGACCAACATGGAAATGTTAAACTTCACAAATAGTAAAATAAAAATGAGTGAACCCAATAGTTGGCATTTATTTTTTGATAATACCAAATGTACAGGAAAAAAAGCATCATTCTTATATACTGTTATGATAGCACAAATTGTTAACTGCTTTTCTTGAGGGCAATCCTTAACCTGCATGAAGAGCTTAAACAATGCTAACCACCTGTTTTCTGGTTACTTCATGAGTAGAAATATATGAAAGCTACCCAATTTAAGAATACGAGTGATCTTTGTAATAGTCAAAAATAGTGAAAACTTAAGTGCCCAACAAAAAGGAAATTAAATAATATTTATATACAGACACCTAATGGTCTATTTAAAGCATTTACTGATGAAAATCAAAGATCATAGCCTTCAATATGGGTTACGACTAAACATCAACAAAACAAAAATCCTTATGACTGGGTCAGCACGCAACTTCACAATAAATGGAGAAAAGATTGAGGTTGTCCAAGATTTTGCTTTGCTTGGCTCTATAATCAACACCTGTGGAAGCAGTAGTCAAGAAATCAAAAGACACATTGCTCTAGGAAAAGCTGTGGCAAAAGATCTTTTTAGAGTATTGAAAAGCAAAGATTTCACACTGAAGACGAAGGTGTGTCTGACTCATGCCATGGTATTTTCAGTGGCATCATATGGTTGTGAAAGCTGGACATTGAACAAGGGAGACAGAAAAAGAATTGATGCTTTTGAACTGTGGTGCTGGAGACGTCTACCAAATATACCATGGACTGTCAAAAGAACCAACAAATCTGTCCTAGAAGAAGTGCAACCAGAGTGCTCCTTGGAAGCAAGAATGGCCAGACTGCGTCTTACATATTTTGGACATGTAGTCAGGAGAGATCAATCCCTAGAGAAGGACATCATGTTTGGGAGAGTGGCAGGTCATGCAAAAGAGGAAAACCCTCCACCAGACGGATTGACATAGTGTCTGCAACAATGGGCTTAAACATACATAAGATCGTTTGCCTGGCATAGAATCGGCAAGTGTTTCGATCTGCTGTACATAAGGTCGCTGTACATCAGGGCACTAACAACAACAACAACAATGGTCTATTACAGGCTAGGGCTTAGCTCAGTTGGAAGAGTGCTGTTCTACATGTTCTGAGTTCCTGGGCTCGATCCCCAACACTGCAAACATGGGAGAAAGACCTGGTAGCCCACTCCCAAAACAATCCCAAAATATTCAGCCATTGAAAATTCAATGAATAGCAGAGTAGCATTGACATAGCGCCAGGCATGGCACAGTGTCAGACTATGTTTCATTCTGTTGTACACAAGGTTGCTATGAGTTGGGCCCAACTCAATGGCATCTAACAACAATAACAATGGTCTATTATACAGTTATTTAAAACCATGTGTATGGAAAATACTTTAAAGAATGTTCATTTTATGTAAAAACTTAAATGATTCTAGTTTCCTATGTACACAAGAGAAGCATCAAACTGTTTAAAAGAAGTTGTGGGTGTTGGAAGTATATTGTTGTTGTTGTTGTTAGGTGTCATCGAGTTGGTATTCAACTCATAGCGACCCTCACAGGGTTTTCAATGGCTGATTGTTTCGGGATTGCCTTGGGAGTGGATTGCCAGGCCCTTCTCCCACTGAAGTATATAGGAAATAATTTTCTTTTCCTTTTTCAAAATAACTAATTGGTAGACTTTATTTTTAGGACCATTATACTATTATAACTATTTTTTCTTCTTTTTAATGCTCCCCCATCCCAACATACATATTGAAAGGGAAACAAAAGCTCTAATATCCTTTTGGTACAATAACAGAACTTGAAAGTTTCTATTATGCCTAAAGTAGTTGGTAAGCAACTATATACTGCCATTTAAAAATCTCCAAGAGAAAGGCCATTTACTTTTTCCACACATCAGTTATAAATCACATTGTCACTTGCTATATTGGCGAAGTCCACTTGTATTCAGTGAAACGGAAGCAGCTATGTTTCAGGAAGAACTTGGAAAGTAACAAATGGCAATGAACCTGTGTTTACCTATCTGCAGAGTCAGCTGAAGTTTCCTAAATTGAAAAAGGAAAAGATATGGCCAGAAACAAAAAGTGAATACATGTAAAGTTAGTGGCAATTTTAAGTCTTCTTGTAGAAAGTGAGATACTAGAAGAAAAAGAAACTTCAATTAAAAGAAGATGAAGGTACAGCAGAATCTATCAATAATCAGAAACCATAAAATGATCTACATTATAGCTAATATCTTTTATTAAGAAGTTATATAAGCTACCTTTCATTGTTTTTCTTTGTTTCCTATTCTGGTTCTTCTCTACCATCTTGTCTGCCTAGTTAGGTGGTTTAGTTGTTTGTGTCCATTTTTTTTTCTAATTATGTTAACTTGTGGTGGAAAATATTGGTGAGCTGTTAAAAAACTGATTTCTTCTTCATTATTCTTATTTTTAAAGACTTAAGACATCTTATAAAATGTGATAGAAATTATATGATCATATAATATAATCATGTTTAGTACATGCTTTTTTGTAACACTGAATAGTACTCTCACAGTGTATACTTATTAAAATTGATATATAAACATGCACACATATCTAAGAGAATACCACATATAAAGATCCAGGAAAAAAATTCTGCTATGATCTCCTTATAAGAAATGATTTACCAGCCAGGCGCGGTGTCGCATGCCTGTAATCCCAGCGGCTTGGGAGGCGGAGGCAGGAGGATCGCAAGTCTTCAACTTGCTTCAACCAGAGGCAGTCTGCATAACTTAGTGAGACCCTGTCTCAAAAAGTCAAAAAAATGGGCTGAGGGTGAAGCTCAGTGGTCTAGCACTTGCAGAGCATGCAAGTGCGAGGCCCTGGGTTCAAACCCCAGTACCACCAAAAAAAAAAAAAAACAAAAAAGAAATGATTTACTTTAAAAAAAATGAACACACTATGATGAAATGTTTTTGCTCAAGAAATGTGGAAAAGACCCACAGCCATCCAGTCTTGTCAGATCTTAGCAGCTAAGCAGGGTTGGGCCTGCTTAGTATTTCAATGGGAAACCACCTAGGAAAACTAGGTGCAATAGGCTTTGGAGAAGGACCTGGCTACCGACTACCGAAAAACAATCTGTCGTTGAAAACCTTATGAATAGCAGAGAACTACTGATTATAGTGTTTCATCTGTTGTATACAGGGTCACTCCAAGTCAGACACCAATGACACATAGAAACAACAACAATGTAGAAGAAAAATATGTTGGGTTTCATATTATGATCCCAGGAATTAAAGAAAAGTGAACTAGACCAACTATCTGAATGTGCAACCAATACAAGAACAGAGACATACTCTAAATTATCTAAAGACTACATAGGCTAACAATCAAAATGGTAAAGGCTGTTGATAAAATCATTCAAGAAAGAGCATTTATGAATATGGGAGAGGAGATCTTTCCCACTTCTTCAATTTCCATCTTAGTCCTAGTTTTACTTTAGTGACTACATATAGCACAAGCCCAGTGTATCTCCATGCTAAACATCTCTAGCTCCCCCATCTACTCCACTCCCTGCTGGCCATACTGGGAGGCTGTTCCCAAGCCTTTGTGCCTACTTTACAAGCACTCTACCACTGAACTGCACCCTCAAACGCATTTTATTTTTTATTTTGAGACAGGGTCTCACTAAATTAAATAGGCTGCCTCTGGCTCGAATTTTGTGATCCTCCTGCCTCACATTCCCAAATTGCTGGGATTACAGGCATGTAGCACTGTGACTGGCATCCATCTGCAGCTTCTTCAGGTAACCTACATGATATAATGAAAACTTGACAACCTTGTCTGTCCACATCTTCTTGTGTGTATTATAGTACACAGAAAAGAACACAGTCCTCAGAAGAAATGAATAGACTTTCTTCCTCACTAGAGTTATAATATTTTTACTAGCACAGCTTAATTATGTCTTTTATTCTATTGTGCTCACATTATATTGGGCTGACTTTGTTTATAAAAACTTATTTTGTAATACAGATCTACACAAAAGTTAGAAAGATAGTGCAGAGAATTTGCTCATCTCTCTTATTCAATCACTGGTTCCCTAATGTTCAATTTATATGCTGAGCAAATAATCTGAGAAGCTGGATTTTATGAGGAAAAATGCGGCATCAGGATTGGAGGAAGACTTATTAACAACCTGCATTATGCAGATGACACAACTCTGCTTGATGAAAGTGAAGAGGATTTAAAACATTTACTGATGAAGATCAAAGACCATAGCCTTCAGTACAGACTGCGACTGACCATCAACAAAACAAAAATCGTTACAACTGCGTCAGTATGCAGCTTCACAATAAATGGAGAGAAGATTGAGGTTGTCCATGATTTTGCTTTGCTTGGCTCTATAATCAATACCCATGGAAATAGCAGTCAAGAAATCAAAAGACGCATTGCTTTGGGAAAAGCTGTGGCAAAAGACCTCTTTAGAGTATCAAAAAGTAAAGATGTCACATTGAAGATGTAGGTGTGCCTGATTCATACCACGGTGTTTTTAGTCACATCATATGGTTGGGAAAGTTGGACATTGAACAAGGGAGACAGGAAAAGAATTGATGCTTTTGAATTATGGTTCTGGAGACAAATATTGAATATACCATGGACTGCCAAAAGAACCAACAGATCTGTCTTAGAAGAAGTGCAACCAGAGTGCTCCTTGGAAGTAAGGATGGCTAGACTGTCTTACATACTTCGGACATGTAGTCAAGAGAGATTAATCCCTGGAGAAAGACCTCATGTTTGGGAGAGTGGCAGGTCAACAACAAAAAAAAGGAAAACGCTCCTCCAGATGGATTGACCTTGTGTCTGCAACAATGGGCTTAAACATATATAAGATCGTGTGCCTGGCACAGAATTGGGGAGTGTTTCATTCCACTGTACATAGGGTTGCTATGGGTTGTACTCAACTGGAAGGCACCTAACAACAACAACGTTACTGTCTTACAATACCATGGTACATTTATCAAAACCCAAAATAAGCTATGTTAAAAATTATATCTCTTTATACAGTATTTTTCTGAGCTATACAGGGGCTTTTATTTTATCACACAATGCTTTTAGGATCTTACATTTAATCTCTTAAGACTGAGCAAGATTTAATCATGCAAAATTAGGCTCTGATTCTTACAGGATCAAATGTAAGGCCCTATACTTGTTAAGACATTCTTAGTCAAAGTCCAGGTAGATAATATATCCAGTGCTACCACTAAATTTATGCCATAGGCATAGTTGGTAAACAAGATTTCCTACTTTTATCTAATTCAGCAGGCCAGGGTTTGGCTTAATATAAACATCCCTGGAGGTGAAACTATGTAACCTCTGCTGCATACCACCCATGAATTACAAATCCAATGAAGTATCAGTACATCTAGTTACTTTTTTGGTTTTTACATAAAAACATTCCCTGCCTCATGAAAGTTTAAATAATGGTGTCTCCATATTTTCTATTTTTTACTAGTCTAATATATATTTGCATGCTACATTTCTTCAGCTGACAGGTTTAAAGTATCTGCACACTGGAGGGACTATATTCTCCCAAATAACTCTGAAACGCTCAGGGGGAAAAAAGAAAGAAAGAAAGAAAGAAAGAAAGAAAGAAAGAAAGAAAGAAAGAAAGAAAGAAAGAAAGAGAAAGAAAGAAAGAAAGAAAGAAAGAAAGAAAGAAAGAAAGAAAGAAAGAGAGGGAAAAGACTCTCCAAACTTCTAAACTTAACATCTGTTGGCAACTCACTAAAGCAGTTAATGACCACATGTGAAAACTGGTGCTCATAAGAAATCCACAGAGAATTCCCAATGAGTCACAATCTAAAATCAGAAGAAAGCAATATGGTATTGGTCATATTATGCCTTCACGAAGAAAATAAGATTCAATTTATCCTCTTAAAATTAGTTACTGGCCCTAATTATAATAAAGCTTAAGGAACAAAATGACATAAAATAGCAATTTCCTATTACAATCCTGACTAAAAAGATTAATTTAGACATGTAGACCTGAAGATTGCTATACTCTGCTGTATCAATCACTGCCAGAATATTTTTCTAAACAGTTTACTTCTCCTCAAAAGATGTGAATAATTTCCAGTTCTGTTTATCTCTCAAAACCAGGCTGTGGAATTAGTTTGTAAATTGCAAAGCAGAACCTACAAGGCTTTCAAGAAAGTTGCAAACTCACAACATTCCTGTCATACCAGTGAGTTTCTTAAAATGGGAAAGCCATTTAGAAAACATCTTTTAAAAAGCATCAGAATACTAAAAACCAAAGCTCCTTAAACTTACCTCATAGTAACTCCGAACTGCATTGCAAAATGCTTCATCAGCTACAATTTGGGTTTCCCCATTTAGGAAAGCCTGGAACCGTTCTTTCAGTAGCTGCAACTGTTGTTTGTTAAGCTATAAGGAAAAAAGAAAAGAAGCTGGTAAGTGAATCAATGCATAAAACTGAATTATTATTTTTTTCTTTTTATAATACTTGAGGGTTGAATCCAGGGGCTCATGCATGTTTTCCAAGTGCTCTACCACTTAGCTGTACCACCAGCCCGTTTTTTATGCTTTGAGACATGGTCCAGTTAGGTTACTCCTAACTTAGGAGTAACCTAGGCTGCCTCTGGCCTTGAACTCACAATTCCCTTGCCTTCAGCCTGCTGAGTCACTGGGATTACAAGTGTGAGCCACTACACCTGGCTAGAATGATTATTATAACTCATATTTGCTATATGTATATTAGATTTGACACCTAGAGTTAGCTTTGTGGTAAAAAAAAAAAGAAAGCTAAAATATGCTACTATTTGTATTTATGACTCAAATTTAAAATGTTTCCAAGTTACTTCCCCATCTCCTCCACTACCCTGATAAAGACCTACCCAACACAATGCCTATCATTAACAATCCAGTCTCTTTGTAGAGAGAGGAAACAATTAAAAATTGGCCGAGAATCAACTCATGTACAAAATTGCCAACTTTCCTAGACATAAAAAGCAGAGAAGGCAAAAATTCCTGGAAATGAGTGGACAACATCTTAGACAAGGGGTAATAAGAAGGAAGACTATGAAGAATAGAAGGAACTCTGAGACTCTTCTGGAAAGCACAAATATTGAGTGCCAAAAGTTTGGATCCCATGAACAAGCACAATCAATGCTTATGTTGAGATAAATGGAGCAATGATCTGGAGACAAATCCAAAGGAGAGCAGATAGGCTACAGAGTAGTGAGTGCATCCTCAAGCACACTAGGTGTGTTGGAGGTGTGTGAGAGGTGAGCCAGGGAGGAAATACAGTTTTGTAAGCAGATTCCTTCATCCTCCCTCTAGCCAGCATGATTACTATTGAGGTGGGGTTAGACATAAGCTACAACTTCTCAATCATGTCCTCAGTTATAAGCACAACTACTTAATTTGCAAGATCCAGTACAAAATGAAAACAAAGAGCCTCTTAATAAAAATTATCAAGGATATAAATACAACAGAAACAGAATATTAAGCTAAGCACAGGGTCCATCAAAGCACTGGTCTCTGTGCACCTGCCCAGGCTCATGCGCATAGAGCTTGTCCTTACTACGGGGACAAAACACTTCACTACAGGTAGGGTATTAGGCCATGCAGAAGCATTGTGTTGATGCTTGACTGGAGAGAGAATGACACAGTTTTGGAAATAATACATCTTGAAATTGATAAGGAACAGCAAAGGAATGATACTTCAATTTCACCAGATCCTAATTAGACTTATTAAAGAACTCAGTCTGGTTCTAGAATCTGCAGAGGGATGTGAGGCATTTGGAAACATGCTGAGGATAAAATGATTAAAGGATTGAAAAACTAAACAAAACTGATATGATTTGGCTTCAAAAAGAAGGCAGATGTGAAGTAAGCTTAAATCGGTTCAAAAGGCATATTATAATACCATTCAAATAGAAAGGAAACAAGCTCCTCCACAGAATGGTTTTACTTAGGAGTCTAATAATTATAAGACAGTTTGTAAAGAAACTGTTGCTGGTAGTAACAGATTGATACAAAAAAAGTGTCCTATCATACCCATGTCTTTTTGATTTTTTTTAATTTTAAAAAATATCTTCTTGCTAGTAG
This sequence comes from Pedetes capensis, assembly GCA_007922755.1. Classification (NCBI taxonomy): domain Eukaryota; kingdom Metazoa; phylum Chordata; class Mammalia; order Rodentia; family Pedetidae; genus Pedetes; species Pedetes capensis. The sequence goes on from VMDO01002171.1 coordinate 148,261, forward strand.
TGAAGAAGAGAAAATCACTCTACTACTTTACTAAGATTATCTTCATTTTAAAAGACCCTAAACCACGATGAGATGCAGGAACATCATCGTTATATTGCAATCTCCATTTGTGTAACATGAAGAAAATGAAAGCAGGGATCTTTTGTGTGTGTGTGTACTAGCAAGGCAAATTAAGTCCATGACGATAGGTCTCTAAGCATAGTTCAGAAAATGGACCAGATGGAACTGAGATAGCAGTTGCTGCGAGTGAGGCAGCTGAGAGCACTTTAGTTCCCAAGCAGTGGGAATTACCAGCGAGCTCCAACTTACAAATCAAATGTTCAGTAAATTAATGACAAAGAAAATGTATGTGAGAATGACAATGAACTGAAGGGGGCCTTAATGATCATTTGTCCCAACTCCCTCATTTGATAAATATGATAAATGTTGTTCAAAAACCAGAACTTGTTTCTTTATTCAATTTTCTTCTATTGAAGGCATTTTGTTATTTTTTAAAAGTCCTCTGAAATACTGTCTTTGCCATTTCTACTTTATTGGTATTTAAATTCAGTAGTAATAGCAGAGTTACTTTTTGGTAATTATGGTATGGAAAATTCATGGATATGAATCAATGAAAACAGATTTGAGCAAACCATCTTCTTGAGAACTCCAACAAAATCAGTATAGTTCACAAAATATACCAGAGGCATTTACCTTGCTAAGTATTAGGCTTCAAATATTATAAATAAAAGATATTGCAGTTATGCTTAAGAAATAAAATAGCAACAAACCTTAAAGTCATATACAAAGAGTCAATAAATGGATACTTTATTAGTGTAAAGAACAGATCTATACATATGCAAGCTAGGAAGAGAAAAAGGAAATTAAACTTAAAATACAGCACTGGAAATATTCAGAAATCAGCATTTCCTAAAACCTTTCTGAATTTTCACAACAAATTATATTAAATACCAACAGAGAGAGTGAGCAGTGGAGCAGACTCAAGAAATTGACACAAAACAATCAGAAATGTACTGTAAGATACCTGTATAGCATCTTAAAACAGTAGTGAAGCATAGTTTATTCAAAGAAAGGTATTAGAATAATTGGGTATCTACCTAGAAAAAAATAATTGTGACATAACAAACAATGATATGGATTAACTGCATTAAAATCTTAAATGCATGAAGATAGAACTATAAAACAAGCAGAAATAAACATGGGAGAATTCCTTAACATTAGTGTTAGGAAGACCTGTGACTCAAAATCTGTAAGTCCATTATAAGAAAAGAAAGCAGCTAACATTTCCGAACAGAGTATTAGAAAACTGAGTCCATCAATGTATAAAATGAAATATATGCCACAACCAAGTAGGATTTTTCTAGATATACAAGGTTGATTCAACATTCAAAAATCAATTAAGGTAACCCACTATAACAAGAAGCTAAAAGCCAGGAGTGGTGGTGCATGCCTGTAATCTCAGCACTCAGAAGGCTGAGGCAGAAGAATCACCATGAGTTTGAGGCCAACCTGAGCTACATAGCAGGTTTCAGGGCACACCTGGTTACAGATTCAGATGTGTCAAAAAAAAAAAAAGAAAGAAAGAAAGAAAAAGAAAGAAAAAAGAAAAGAGAAAAAGGAAGGAAGGAAAGGAAAGAAGGGAAAGGAGGAAGGAGGGAAAGAAGGTGAGGAAGGCAAGGAAGGCAAAGAAGGAAGGCAGGCAGGCAGGAAGGTAGGAAAGAAGGAAAGAAGGAAACTATGCAATCATATTAATAAATACACAGAAAAACACTTGATGAAATCTAATATTCATTTGGGCTGGGATTTAGCTCAGTTGGTAGAGTGCTGCTCTGTAGTCTCTGAGGTCTCAAGTTCGATTCCCAGCACTGCAAAAAAATGGGAGAAGGTTGTGGCAATCCACTCCCGAGGCAATGCCGAAACAATTAGCCACTGAAACTATGAATTGCACATGACTCGATGGCAACTAACAACAATAACATGCATTTAGGATAAAAATTCCCAGTAAATTATGAATAGAAAGTAACTTCCTCAACTTGATAAAGAATATCTACAAAAACCTACAACTAAAGCCATATCTACTGGTGAGAAATGAGAAGCAATTATAGTAAGGTTGAAGGTTAATGTACAAGAGTCAATTGCTTTCCTATATAACAGCAATGAACAAGTAGAATTTGAAATTAACTACCCAATACCATTTCCACTAAAACTCTCCAAAATGAAATACTTTGATGTAAATGAAGCAAAATATGCACAATATCTATGTGATAAAACCTATAGAACTGATCAAAGAAGTCAAAGAACTAATTAAATGGAGAGATATTTCCTATTCATGGAATATTGTCAAGAAACAGTTCTTCCAAATTTGATCTATAGACTAATGCAATCTCAGTCAAAATTCCAGCAATTTATTATGTGGGTATCAACAAATGAATTCTAAAGTTTATATTGTTGTTGTTAGGTGCCATCAAGTCAGGTCAGACTCATAGCAACTCTATGTACAACAGAACAAAACAGTCCTCTGATTTGGTGCCAGACACATGGTCTTTTTATGTTTAAGCCCATTGTTGTAGACACTGGGGAAATACATTCAGTTGATCTTCCTTTAGTTTTTGTTGACTTTTCACTCTCTCAAACATGGTGTCCTTCTCCAGGGACTGGTCCATCCTGACTATATATCCAAACTATGTAAGATGCAGTGAAACCATTTTGCTTCCAAGCAGCACTCTGGTTGCACTTATTCTGGGACAGAGCTCTTGGGTCTTTTGGCAGTCCATGGTATAATCAATATTCATCTCCAGTACCATAACTCAAAAACATCAGTTCTTCTCCTGTCTCCCTTATTCAATGACCACCTTTCACAACCATATGTTGCGACTGAAAATACCATGGCATGAATCAGTCACACCTTCATCTTCAATGTAACATCTTTACCTTTCAACATTTTAAAAAGGTCTTTGGCAACAACTTTTCCCAATGCATTTTCATCTTTTGATTTCCTGACTGCTACTTCAACTAGTGTTGACTATAGAAACAAATAAAGCAAAATCTTGGATAATCTCAATCTTTTCTCCAATCTTTTCTCAATCTTTTACCACAAAGTTGTTTACTGACCCCACTGTAAGGATTTTTGTTTTGCTGATGTTGAGGCAGTCTGTAATGAAGGCTGTATTCTTTGATGTGGTTGTTTTTAGGTGCCCTCTAGCTCAGTCTGACTCATAGCAACACTCATTGGATTTCCAATGGCTGATTGTTTCAGGACTGCTTCAGGAGTGGATTGCCAAATGCTTCTCTTGTTTTTGTGGTGTGGGGGGCCAAACGGGGTTCTCAGATACTATGGAGCAGCACTCTACCAAATGTGCTAAACCCCAGCCCTATGTCCTTTGATCTTTATCAGTAAATGTTTCAAATCCTGTTCACTTTCAGCAAGCAGACTGTGTCATCTGCATAACACAGGTTGTTAATGAGTCTTCCTCCAATCATAATGCTGAGTTCTTCTTCATAAAGTCCAGCTTCTCAGATTATTCTCTCAGCATAGAGATTGAAGAGGTTTGGAGAAAGGATACTGCCCTGACCCATACCTTTTTTAACTTTAAACCAGGCAGATTTTTTTTTCCCGTTTGAATGATTGTCTCCTGGTCCATGTTACAGATTCTTCATGAGTACAATTAAATGCTCTGGTATTTCCATTTTCTGTACTGGTACTCATAATTTGTTATGATCCACACAGTTAAAAGCCTTTGGACATTGAACAAGGGAGACAGGAAAAGAATTGATGCTCTTGAATTATGGTGCTGGAGATGATTATTGAATATAACATGGACTGCCAAAAGAACCAACATATCTGTCCTAGAAGAAGTGCAAACAGAGTGCTCTTTGGAAGCAAGGATAGCTAGACTGCATCTCACTTATTTTGGACATGTAGTCAGGATGGGTCAGTCCCTGGAGAAGGACATCATGTTTGGGAGAGTGACAGGTCAATGAAAAAAAGGAAAACCCTCCACTAGATGGATTGACACAGTATCTGCAACAGTGAGCTTAAACATAAATAAGATCATGTGCCTGGCACAGAATCGGGAAGTATTTTGTTCTGCTGTATATAGGGTGACTATGAGTCGGACCTGACTCGAAGGCACCTACCACCACCACCAATTCTGAAGTAGAGTTTCATGGTTCCTTACAAAACTAGACACACTCTCATCATGTGATCCAGAAATTGCACTCCTTGGTATTTACCAAAATAAGTTGAAAATTTATATCACATAATCCCTGTATGCCTGCAGCTGTAGCCCTGGGGCATCTGATCCCTTCACACCTCAGAAGCTAAGCAGGGTCGGGCCTGGTTAGTACCTGGATGGGAGACGGCCTGGGAACACCAGAAGCTGTAGGCTTGGGAGAAGGACCTGGAACCCCCTCCCAAAAATCGATCTGCCACTGAAAACCCTATGAACAGCAGAGAAGCACTGACAATGAGTCAGATACTGACTCAAAGGCACCTAACAACAACAACAACAATCCCTGCATAATGATGTTTACAGCAGCTCTATGATGTCCTTAAGTAGGTGAATGGATAAACAAAATATAGTAAATCCCAATAATTGAATGTTATTCAAAAGGAAAAAGAGATAAGCTACCAAGACATGAAAAGAAATAGAGGAAAGCATATTACTAAGTGGAAGACATGAATCTCGGACTATATACTATATGATTCCAATTGTATAATCTCTGGAAAAGGAAGAACTATAGAGATAATAAAAATGTCACTGGGTGCCTTGGGCAAGCAAGAAAGGGAGAGATGAGTTGGCAAAGCACAGATGATTCTTAAGGCAGTGAAATTACTCCAGTGACACTATAATGATGAACACATGTCTATATAAATTTGTACAAATCTATAAAATTTACAGCATCAAGAAAAGTCCCTAAGAAAATTATGAACTCTGAGTGAGAATGATGTGTCAGTGTAGGTTTATCCATTTTAATTAAAAAGCCACTCTGGTGAGGCATATTGATAACGGAGTAGGCTACGTGTGGTTCAATGGAGTTTATGGGAAATCTCTCTACTTTCCACTACAGGTTAAAGCTGTGAATACAAAACTGCCCTGAAAAATAAACTCTATTACAAAATCCAAAAGTCATAAATGTAATTACATGAAGAATAAATTCTGCATGGCATAAAAAATAATACCATAAGCAAAATAGAAAAAGACTAGCCAGGAAAAAAAAAAAAACACTTGCGGTTTATATCCCAAAGAACAAATCTCCAAAACGTATAGAGAACTCCTAGAAAAGGTAAGAACCTGACCAGTAAATGCACAGGAGTATGAACAAAAGAATTACATTCAGAGCAGTGACTCTTAAGCGACGAAAACATGTCAAATTTCACTCATAATGTGAAAATGCAAACTAAAGCTACCTGAGAGGTCAAAAACAATGGGCAGTTTGGCAACAGATGCATAAATCCTTCATATCAATAATTTCACTTTAGGATTGATAACACAGATATGCTTGCACACATTCAAATGACGTATGTATAAGGGTACTTACTTCACGTTATTGTTGTTGTTAGGTGCCATGGAGTTGAGTTCGACTCATAGCAACACTAATAGGGTTTTCAATGGCTGTTTCGGGATTGCCTTGGAGTGGATTGCCACGTCCTTCTCCCATTTTGCGGTGCTGGGAATCGAACTTGGGACCTCAGAGACTGCAGAGCAGCACTCTATCAACTGAGCTTAATCCCAGCCCTACTTCACATAGGCAATAGCAAAAAAACAAAACAAACAAACAAAAAAAAACCCTAAATATTTGTAAATAAGGGGCTTATTGAATTACTTCATAGTCAAACAATGGCACAGTATTAATTGCATAAAACCATAAAAATTATGTACTGATATAAATGATTTTCCAAATATCTTGGAAAAGGAAGTGATTTAGAGAACTGTACATAAAATAAGGGACCAGTCAAATATAAAATAAGAATATGTATATAAATTTGAGTCCATGTGCAGACAAACTAAGGGAATAAGGGTGGCTTTGGGCACTGAACAGAAAGAAATAAGGGTGAAAAAGTTTTCATTCTATATAGCTTTATTCACTTTGGACCTTGAAGTCACAAAACATGATCTACTCAAATTTTATCTAATTTAGATTTTAAATAAGCTAAAATACCAAGTTTGCACATCTTTAAATGCAAAACAATTATCCATTACAAATAGTTTAAGTCTGTCCTACAGGGAGACTGGACAACCGATCTGTTGACTTTTCAATTCTCCTTTCAGGTAGAAGATTTAAACTTGACTGTATTTTTGTTGTTGTTGTTTTTGTTTTTAATATTTTAACCAAGATTTCCAAGAAATTTAGACCAGAGAGTCAGAGAAGAAACTTAATAATCACCTGGTTCACAACATTCTAATCAACATATTATTCTGTACAAAATTTTTACCAAGTGACAGCTTAACTCCATTTGAACTCATTAAACAGACACATTGTTGTTGTTAGGTGCCGTCAAGTCGGTATCCGACTCATAGCGACCCTATGTACAACAGGGGAAACACTATTGTCAGTGCTTCTCTGCCGTTCATAGGGTTTTCAATGGCAGATTGACTTTTGGGAGGGGGTTGCCAGGTCCTTCTCCCAAGCCTACAGCTTCTGGTGTTCCCAGGCGGTCTCCCATACAGGTACTAACCAGGCCCGACCCTGCTTAGCTTCCAAGATCTGATGGGATCGGATGCCACAGGGCTACAGCTGCAGGCAAACAGACACATACACACTCCTATATTACCTCAATAAAGCTTATTCTAACCTTGGGCAGTTACTAAAAAAAAAAAAAAATCTGCTTCCCTGTGCTTCACAGTACTATCTATCCCTAGTTCTGTACTTACTAAGACAAAACAAACTAAACATTTCTTTCATCACCATCACAGCAGCTTAAGAATCTGAATGCAGGTACTAGTTTATATATGAGTCTTCTCTTTTCAAGGATAAAATTTCTTGGTTTCCCCTTGATATCTTGAGTAATTTAAAGATACACTCTTGTTGTTGTTGTTAGGTGCCGTCGAGTCAATAGCCAACTCATAGAGACCCTCATAGAGTTTTCAATGGCTGACTGTTTTGGGATTGCCTTGGGAGTGGATTGCCAGGTCCTTCTCCCATTTTTGCAGTGCTGGGAATTGAACTCAGGACCTCAGAGACTGCAGTGCAGCGCTCTACCCACTGAGCTAAATCCCAGCCCAAAGATACACTCTAGAATGTCCATAAAACAAGCATATTAAATAAAATGAAGTGCAAGAAATGAGAGAAGTAAAGGTCAGCCAACTCCTGAAACAATCCCCAAACAACCAGCCATCAAAAATGGTATGAATAGCAGAGAAGCATTGACATTGTGCCAGGCATGGCACAGTGTCAGGGAGTGTTTTGTTCTGTTATACATAGGGTTGCTATGAGTCTGACCCAACTTGATGGCACCTTAGAACAACAACAATAAGTACATGAAAGCACTATTATAGCTCTAAGATTAAGCCAATGAAACATACTGCAATAGCAATTTCCGTCTTAAAATGTACTGGTAGAGTGATCATAATTCTCCTCGGATAGTGTGGCCAACACAGAAATAAGTGGGAGGACCACTTCCCACATTGTAAGTATTCCATGTCTATTAATTCAACCTAAAAACCAATTAACTCTTCTTGGCAGTCACATCAACTGACTCACATCACACTTATAATCAACAAAAACTAATAAAACATTCTTACATGTTCTTCATTAAACTACATTTCATCTTGTTAAATTCATTTTGTCCACTGTTCTACTTGCTTAAGAGTTTTTCTTTTTTTTAGAATTGATTCCTTCTCCCCACATCCACAGAGCACTGTTAATTTGCTATATCTACTAATATAATAAGGTATTATCCAGAATCTTCATCCAAGTCATCATAAAAATATTTACCAGTTCAAGATTACAGAGATAATCCTAAAACCTGTATTAAATATTTATTATCCCTTCCGTTTGATACATGCTATCAATTAATATTTTAGAGCATCAGTTGATTTGATTATTATTCATCCTATATTTTAATTTTCCCCATATTTTGTATTCAGACTACTGTATTTACCAATGAATTAATATTTTTCAATTATAAATAAAAAGTTGACCAGTAGAAATTATCTAATGGGAATTTAAAAATAACTTTTTATATAACACTAGTTTGTAGAAACTTCAATAGAACATACTTACTTTTGCAAGCACATAATGAGAGCCAACAGACTAGCCTTATGAAAAGAATACTGCAAATACTGACAATAAAAGTTAAATTTTATAGATTCAGTCTGGCTCTGATAACTCATCCATAAAAATATCTGCAACAGGCTAAACAAGATTCCAAAAATCAGAGATGTTTTATATTTCTGTATTTGCACATTCAAATTAGATTCTAGCCTTTTCATTCTAAATCATGGATCAACTGAAGAAATAAGCCAGGATTTTACTACAGGAGTCCAAGCAATATGCTATGCAGGAATCCAGCAACCACTGCTGTGTGAAGCCTGCCCTGTCCTGCCGTTCCCATCACAAGGCTTAACACAGTAGGGGCTGAGGGATATCGTGGTGAGCAAAAGTGGTCACAGATTCCACAGCAAAGCAGCAAATAACTAGTGGTACCCTATGTTCAAGACTGAGGCTGGGAGTAGATTTTCCTTATATACTTCAAAGTGAGGTAGAAATACAATTTTTCTAGGAGGCAAGATGCTTTACTCTAGGCACAGATGTTTGTGAAAATGCACGAAGGCACAACTTGAAGGCTTCCTAATTAGATATAGTAAAAGATACTACTAAGAAAACAACTAAAAGATAGATCCTATATTCTCTTCCCCTTCCTACCAACACTCTGGGAAAAAAAAAAAAAAAAGGTCTGTATCAAACTGCTGGGGCAAAGTTTTCAGCATCTTCCATGCTTCTGAAGCAATGAAACTCCCCAAACTATGTAAGAGACCACAGCAGTACCACAGACACTCCAACCATACCACAATAAATCATGTGAGAGCCAACAACATCAACTGTGTCCTATACAAATAACTGTTTTGCCCTCTTCTGCAGAGACACAGGTTGAACTGTTTACTCTGGAGTGTTTTGGGTTTCAGATTTTCAGACTGGGGATGCTCAATCAATAAGGTCTATGAAAGTATTTCCAAAAAAAATGTTTTTAAATCTAAAATCTGAAACATCTCTCACCTCAAGCATTTCAGAAAGGGAATATGCAAACTGTATTTAGGCAGTGAATATATCAACCTAATACCAGGCTCATTTGACCATATATTCAAGTGGCTAATAAGAGAATTGAGATGTAAGCAAATGCATGCATGACTTCCAGAAAACCACAAGGGGTTTGTGATGTGAACACTTACTGCCTTTCTCTTTTTTCTCTTTTCCTGCTGGCTAGAATTTGATGTGCCAGCTAGACTTGTCCTCTTGACCCAAGAAGAGGGTGCAAGAGCAAGATTAGAAGAGCCGGAGACCACATAATATACAGTAGCACATCTACCCTAGGCACCTACCTTCTCACTTCCATTAAGTGAGAGGGAAATGACCCCACATGCACAGACTACTTTTATTTGGGCTTTATTAGTAATATATAGTAAATGGTACTAAATCGTAACTAATAAAAAGCCCAAGGAGATAAACAATCAGAAGGAATGCCATAGTACTATGCCAGCATTGTACTTCCTGATAAAGTTTATCTTAATTTATTCTAAAATATTCTTTCTGTATGGTTTTTCATATGAAACATTCTTTATTCAATGGACCTGCCCTAATGAGTAGTAAACATCTGAGTCTAAGAGTCTGAAGTGGGCTAAAAATAACATTATTTTGGCACACCAAATTCTATTATCCCACAATATCTTGAGGAGATTAAAAAGCCCTAAATATGCAATACCACTTTAACATATTTTATAATTAAACATACATTGGCTAAGGAGTACAAAACAGCAAAATCTCATTGAATTATGGACAAATGGGCCCCAGGTTAGGCTAACTCAGCTGCTAACAGAATGACTTCTATTCATATGTTCACTGGCCTCCCAACAGAATTTAAACCTCAGCAAAATCATAATCATGGCATTGCCTTGAGGGGGTTGTTGTTAAATATAGGAACAAATGTTAAATCCATGAATTCCACAAGTTTCCTTGCCATGCTATACTGAGCACATTCCACACATGCTTCATCTTTCTTCCTTCTCTTTATTGAGCTATACTTGACAAATATAAGTTATACATATTCAAAGGTATCATGTGTTTTGACATAGCTTTACTTTTTGTATAGGTATATACACTGAAAATAATTATCAGAATTAAGCTAACTAACATATCCATCCATCACCTCAGTTACCTTGTGTGTGCATGCCGTGGTGATAACACTTAAGATCTACTTCTTAACAAATTTCAAATATACAATATAGTATTATTAATGATAGCTGCCATGCTGCACACAGATATCCAGAACTTTTCCATTCTGCATAATCAAAACTCTGTACCCTTGAACAAGTCTCATTACTCTTTCTAAAATTTTTATATTGTTACAAATGATCAAATTAAGCTCAAAGAAGTTAAGTCTCCTGCCTATCCTTGCACCTAGAAAGAGGCAAGAAGAGAATCTAGTGTCCTGATCCTGCACCTTATATTCTTTCCAATTACCCCATTACTCTGTTTCAGTCACAGCTGTATTCCTAGCTGACATGTTATGTAGAGCTATATGTATTTGTTTCTTTATTTTTTACGTTATCCCACTAGAAAGAAAGCTGCTTTAGGATAAGAACTTGGTTTGAACTTGCTGCATGAACTCTATACTTATGCAATCTTAGTACATAGGATGTTATCAATATTTATTTTTGAATAAATGAAATAGGAAAAAGAAGTCAGTTGATTGTTACAAAACCATGCCCTAGTAGGATAGCCACATCCTCTATTCTCGTGCTTGATCACCTCGACAAAAAAAGTCAGTGTATTATGTGATTATAAAAATTCCAGATAACCACAACCATAATGGATCAGAAAACAGACAATCAAAGATAGCCTATTTCATTAATTAGTGAGGTTACTGATTAATAGTGGACAGTGGAGTCTTCTACTGTGATCTGTCTACTTCTATTTTTATCCAGGATCCCCCACAAGTTGTACAATCTTAAGCAGGTCCTTAACCTCAGGGTTCCAAGTACTTCATCTATATAAGGATAGAAATCATATATATCTAATAGGTTTGTTGTATTAGGTGATATGCTACAATAAAGGTGCTTATTGTTGATGTTGTTAGGTGCCATCAAGTTAAGTCCAACTCATAGCAACCCTCATAGGGTTTTCACTGGCTGATTGTTCCAGGATTGCTTCAGGAGTGGATTGCCATGTCATAAAGATGCTTAACATAAATTACATAGTTTATAATTGCTAGTATTTTAGAAATACATAGTCACTTTACTTCAGCAACTGCAAAACCCACAGACAAAAATGAATCTCAGTATAGATACCAAAGAACAATTAACAAGAGAAAGACACAGAGCTGTGCCACCAACCCAGCAGTCACTAGCTACACATGGCTATTTAACATGTTCATATATGTTCTAAGTTTAAAACACATTCTAGGTTTCAAATACTACAACAAGAATATAAGACACACCACTGATATTTTTGTATTGTTACATGTTCAAAAATATTTTGGATTATGGAATAAAATTGAGATAATTTTCATATTTTTCTATTTACATATTTTAATATGGTGTGTTAGTCATCAGTCATTTCTATAATAGAAAAGTCAACCAAAACAAATTTATGGAGGAAAAGGTTTATTTGAACCTTACAGTTAGTAGATCAGTCCACAATGGCAGTGGGTCAAGTGTGGCAGTAGCAGGAGGAAGGGCCCATGGAAGATGACCTTACATCTTCACAAGCAGGAAACAGAGAGAACATGAAGCCATGGGTCCAGGATAAAAACCTCCAAAGGCCTGCCCCCTATGACTGACTGCTTCCAAGTTTGACCTACGTCCCAAGATTCCACAATCTGCCTGGACAGTACCACCAGCTGGAGACCCAGAGTTAAAGCACATGACCTGAAGGGGACACTTTATATTCAAATCATAATACTCTCTTCCTGGCCCCCAACGGTCCATTGCCACTTCACAATGCAACATGCATTTATTCTAACTTTAAGAGTCCCAAAAGTCTTGACAGTCTCAACTGTGCTTATAAGAATGAGAGTCAAGGCAAACTTACCTGTGTGCTCCTAAAAAACAAAAACCAGGTTACATACTTCGATCATATAATGGCACAGAGTAAACATTTCCATTCCAAAAGGACAAAATGGAGGCACATAAAGAAGCATCAATCTATAACAAGACCAATATCCTGCTGGACAAACACACTGTCTTTTTAAGTCTGACATCTGGCTCATGCGATATCTGGTACCATCTGGGTTCAAACAGGATTGCACAACTCTGCTCCTGTGGTCCTCTTGGGCTGGATCCACTCATTGCTAGTAGCTCTCCTCAGCAGATGTTAAATATTGCTAGCATATCTTACATCTTTGGGTCTCCAATGTTGCTCAGGCTAGTGTTAGGGTTTGGATCTAAACTGACCTCAGAAGTCATGTCACTTGGTCCCCAGCTGGAAGCACTGTCTTGAGAGGTTATGGATGGTTGGGAGGCAGGCCTTTGGTGGAAATAGCTCCTTGGGGTTAGGCCCCTGGAGGCACACATACATACCTCAGAAGTTTGGTTCGCTCTTTCTTTTGCTGGTCCCACCATGCCATGAGATTATCCACCACAGGCCCTGTTACTGCCATTATGGACTGATCCACTAACTGTGAGCCCCCAATAAATCTCTTCCATAAGCTTGTTTTGGTTGGTTTTTCTGCTATAGCAATGACAGCTAACTAATACATGTGGCTAGTAGAAAGTTTTAGTTAGGCACTATGATGCAGGCTTGTAATCCTAGTGACTAGGGAGGCTATGGCCGGAGGATCGTAAGTTTGAGGTCAGAGGCAATCTATGCAACTCGGCAAGAACGTGTATCAAAATTTAAAAAAAAAATTAAAAAAGGGCTTGGATGCAGCTCAGTGGTAGAGCACTTGCCTAGGATGTGCAAGGCCCTAGGTTCAAGCCCCCAGTATCAGAAACAATAATGTTTTAAATTACATACATGGCTTATATGGTATGTCAATGTATGTGATGTTCATGTGTCCTTGGAAGACACAGGTGAACAAAGCCATCCCAATAGGTATGACCTCATTCACAATGATAGGCTCCACTATATATAGGCTTTGGGTAAAATTCTGTGGTATGATTGACTGAAGAGAAATTGAACAAGAGACAAATGCAATGCCTCTACACAGTCAGCTCTTCATATCCATGGGTTCTGCACACATGGTCAACCAACTACAGATAGAAAATATTCAGGAAAAGAAACCTGCCTCTATACTTGATTTGGACAGATATTTTTCTTGTGTTTATTCCCTAAACAATAGAGTATAACAACTATTTATATAGCATTTATACTGTATTAGGTATAATAATCCAGAGACAATTTAAAGTATACAGAAAGATATATTACATACAAATACTAAATCACTTCATATAAGGGAGTTGAGCATCCATGGATTGGGGCATCCACATGTGGGTTCTAGAGCCACCCTCCTCCCCCAGAAAAAAGAAGAAAAGCTGTACTTGCCTAGTAGTTTTACACACTCACCATCCCCAAAATATTACAGACTAGAAGACAGACTGAGAGGTTATGATACAAAACCAGTTAGTTTATAGAACTAAGACACTAACCTAGGTCTTGGCAATCCAAGTCTACAATTATTACTCCATCATTACATTTCTCTTACCCCATTGTCACTTCTCATTTGACTCTGTTTTCATTTTCATCTTTAAAAAAGTAATCAATGTAAGTGCCAAGGAGTCATTCAACATGATTCTCATGTATCTCTGAACACAGTAAGTAGGTAAGAGAAAAGACTGGCAAATTGTGTTGGGTCATTACCTTCCAAACATCTGCCTTAGGACTCTCTTGTTCATGGACAGCATCTGTTTCACTTATCACTCAGAATAAAAAGGACCGTGAAAACAGACTTTTAATAGTCCCCAACAACATAAACTCATCAAAAGCAAATGTAAAGCGATTATAAAGAGCAGCCTGAGCACTCCTGCTGCGTCTAGCAATTCAAAGAGAAACAGAAACTCTGAGCCACTCTGAGAAGTTCTTATTGCAATCAAGTTGCATCCATTCCTCGCCTAGCCAATAATCAAGGTCTGAGAAAAATCAATGAAACTAAAAAATAAAAAAAAATGTAAAAAAGGCCTCTTGGAGGTTCACCACTAAGAAAGGCAGGAAATGGGAAGCAGAACAGCACATGCTGCACCAACTTACCATGCTACAAAATGGAAACAATCTATCATGAGCCACCAGACAATGCTTCCCTACAAATAATTCTCGTGGCTTATGTCCAGGTAGGTTATGAGGACACTACCTTTTAAAGCTTGCTGCCATACCATTATGGCATCAGATCCTCTCAGATCTTGGAAACTAAGCAGGGTGGGGCCTGGTTAGTACTTGAATGGGAGACTTCCTGGGAACACTAGGTGCTGTAGGCTTGAGAGAAGGACCCAGCAACCCACTCCCAAAAAATAATCTGCCATTGAAAACCCTACGAATAGCAGAGAAGCACTGACCATAGTGCTTCACCCCTTCTATATAGAGTCACTATGAGTCAGACACCAACTCGATGGCACCTAACAACAATCCTTTTAAAACAATACGATTTCTCCCATGACCACCCACAACAGATGTATAACTTAACAACTAGTAGTAACAACTAACACTTATTGACCATTGAGAACATTTCTAACCTCCTAACATGGATAATTATAATGTCAGCAGCCCCATGTGAGGTGGAATCCTTGTTTTCCAAATGAAGAAGCAAAGACCCAGAGAAGTTAAGACAATGGTCCAATTCACAAAATTTGGTGTCTGACCAAGGTACTTCCAATGCGCTTTTGTCCACTGGCTACCCTTAGGGTTATCTCTGGAATACCTCAAGTCACATTCTCCACACACAGCTCAAGGCACAGGACCACCAAAGCCTAGAAGAACCAATCACATGACTAAATAGAGATGAAGTGGTGAGTAAAATTCCCCTTTACCTCCAAAATTCCATCCCATAGTTTGGGGTATTGTACCTATGCACATACTGTTTGTTTTCTCTGCTTGGAATTTCCTTTTGCCCCTTAGAATTTAATTTGATAAAGCCTCCAAGAAATCTCTTTTCTCGTGATGCCCTCAAGATTGAGTCACATTATCCTTTGTGCCACATATGCACATCACACATCTATCATTGGACTATATAGCTTTCTCTTGACTAGGGTACAGATTACTTAAACATGGAAACCAGTCATCTCTACACTCCCACACTAAGTATGATGTTTGCTATTATAAATTCTTCTGTAGTAGAAGAAAATCTACTATTCACTATTGCTTTCCTAGGAAGTGTCTTGTCATAACCAGTGAGCAAAGATTCTTGCAATATATAAGTGTGTGGAGAGGAGGGAGCAGACATAGTCTCAGAAAAGAATTCCAAGATAGTTTATGTGTTGTCCAAATAATACATTCATGGCCAGACTCAGTGAGGCCTAAAGAAACAGCAAAGCATTTCTTTGTTGAGCTGCAGCATGAGTAGCTCTGTTTTGCAGATGATGTTGTTCTCAGGCAGGAAGAACTTTGTGCCTCAGTACCATCTGGTATTTCATGGCAAGGTTCCCTATGCTGAAGCCATACTTGTAAGAAATAGAAATTTTATGTTCATCACAAAGTATTCAGACAGAAAGACTTGGTAACAGACAACTGTGTGCCCATCTAAAAGCTTAAACATGCTGACCAACTCCATGCCACATAATGGAGTAGATAGTAAGTGGTCTGATAGGTTAAATTTAGAAAACAAAGACATGGCATAAATTGACTGAGTCTCCATAGAAGTATGTGGTGTTTTGACTTACTTTCTTAACTTGTCATATATCACAGATAAGACGTGGCAAAGGAAGGGAAGAAGAGGAGGAAGACAAGTGGCTTTCAGGTCACCATATTGTTGACCATCTTTCTGACATGTTGTTGTTAGGTGCCATCAAGTTGGCTGCAACTCATGGCGACCCTCATAGGGTTTTCAATGGCTGATTGATTTGGGATTGCCTCGGGAGTAGATTGCCAAGTCCTTCTCCTATATCCTTCTGACACATGCTGCAGCAAAATACCAATGATGAGCATTAATTTGTAATCTACCAATTTAATTTTTGACTGAAAGCAACAGAAGTTCTACAGCAAAATTACCTATTTAACAATAAGGGGGATTATTATCATATATATCAAAAATCCCAAAAGTAAAGGGGTTCCTAAGTTAGTTAAATTAGCTGCTTGATGAAATCATCAAAGACCTAGGCCTTTTCCATCTTTCTCCATCCTCCATGAGCTGGCTTCTGTCTTTTAGTTTATCACCTCCAAAGAAATCTACATTAACTCTGTGCAAAACATCCTCACACAAATTACCAAGACTGAAGAAGACAATATTTTTATTTTGCAGAAACAAAAAAGAGGAGAAAACTTTTGGAGAATCAGTATGCCCTGTGTTAAACTTGCTCCCACATACCACTGGCCAGAACCTAATCATGTGTCCATTACTAAATAAACCATGGGGTAAGGGAGATAGAATATCATAACTAGCCAATCAACTGGCCTGGGCACTCAGAAGGAACCCAGTTACCCCTGTATACTAATGGGGCCTGATATCTAAATGAAACCCAGGGTCTGTTAAGAAAGGAGATAGCTAAAAAAGAGTTACCAAGTCTGTAGCTGGCATCACTACTCTTTCCTGGCCTTTTCTATAGGATAGCCTAAAATGGAGAGCTGAATACCAACACTGACATCTTCAAAGGCTATTTCCCAAACAAGTTATGAAATTTTGGTTGGCACCTAAAAGAGAAATCATAGCTGCAACAATTTTAAAGGTAATTTATTTCAAATTAGTTCATATATATTCAATAATGCACTTATATCCATGTATTTAAAAACATAAAATGCGAGGATATTATTCCCTTAACAATGAAAATCATTTTACATTTATTCCTTCCTTTTATAGATATTTTATTGTAAAACATAACAAGAATTAGCTGGCAAACATGCCATTCACCCTCCAATATATCACTGTAAACATATATAATATTAGCAAACTCAAGGATTTCTGAAAATTAAACAGATGAAAACCTTCCTCCAGATTAACATTAAAAGAACTGAACACCTAAACTGGGGTGACATAAACATTTGCATTCGTTTTTCTGAATCTAAAAGCAATTCTGCCTGCAGCCATAGCCCTGTGGCAACCAATCCCGTTAGATATCGGAAGCTAAGCAGGGCAGGGCCTGGTTAGTACTTGGATGGGAGACTGCCTGGGAACACTAGGTGCTGTAGGCTTGGGAGAAGGACCTGGCAACTCCCAAAAATCAATCCGCCATTGAAAACTTTATGAATAGCAGAGAAGCACTGACAATAGTGTTTCGCCTGTTGTACTTAGCGTTACTATGAATCAGATACTAATTCTATGGCACCTAACAACAACAACAAAAGCGATTCTGAATTCATGTACAGAATATTGCTGATAAGTAGAGGAAAATTTTTAGTACTTTTGTTTTACAAACAGAAGTAAAAAAAGAGGAATCTATAACTATTTCCTCAGTAAGAAAGACAAGCAAATGGGAGTTTATTCTGTCAGATACAAAGTTAATAACTATTCTATGCTACATAACTAAGGTTAAGCAGTAAGCCATGGCCACCTTTCACATCAAGAAGGGTTGCCAAATGAAACATAAGATTCCCTGATGAATTTCAATTCAGGTAAGTAGTAGCTAATTTTAGTATAAGTATGTACATGACCTCAAATAAACTTTCAGTATAAGTATATCCCATAGAATATCTGGGACACATACTAAAAAGCATTTATTATTTAAAATACTAGTCTAATTGGGTGTCCTGTATTTGTGTTTGTATTGTATCTTCTGACCTTCACTTTCTATCTTGAGGACATCTTCCTTTTGTTCTTTGAATTGTCTTCTGTTTTCCCCCTTAGTTACAGGTTCAGTAACCTCCAACTCCTTAACTTTCTCAGTGCTGCCTGAAAATGAAGCTCAAAGAAAATTTCCACAGCAGAACTCACCACGCTTTGCAAGACTTAAACCAGACAAGTAGATTATATGCTACTAAGCGACATGTGTGATCATTTCTAAGAATGAATAACAAGTGAGTTAAGACCAAACCTGACTAGTTATAATCACTCAAAACACTTAAAAAAATATTCAGGTACTGAAGACCTACCCTGTACCTGCTTTTCAAAATTTTGAATACAGTGGCCTAGAAAGCTACAGTTTTAAAGTTCCTAAGGGACTCTGATGTTCAGCTAGGTTCAGAATTTGCTGGAGATGGTAATCACAAGTTAAGAAATTTATTGAACTCAATTATTAAAGGTAAAAGGGAATCAGTGAAAAGACAAACTAATTTATACAACACAACACTTTGTCATAACTCCTAAGTTTGTTGTTGTTATTTCTAACAAACCTAAACTGGTAATAGAAACACATGACCCAGAGGATAAGAATAAACCCAATTTTTAAGTCAAGATTTTACTCATTACAAAAAGAGACATGAGCAGATTCATCTTCTGATTTGTATAAATTCAATATATAAGCATTTCTTTGTGTGTGTGTGTGGTACTGGGGGTTGAACCCAGGGCCTTGCACTTGCATGCTCTGCAAATGCTGGACCACTGAGCTGTACCCTCAGCTCATTTTTTTTTGCTTTTTTGAGACAGGGTCTCGCTAACCTCTGCAGACTGCCTCTGGTCTTGAACTTACGATCCTCCTGCCTCCGCCACCAGAACTACTGGGATTATAAGAGTGTGCCACCGCGCCTGGGTATAAGCATTTCTTAAGGGTCTTACTTGCTGCGGCCGTACTGCTGTGGCATCTGATCCCATCAGATCTCAGAAACTAAGCAAGGTCAGGCCTGGTTACTATTGGGAGACCACCTGGAAACACCAGGTGCTATAAGCTTGGGAAAAGGACCTGGCGACCTACTCCCCAAAAACAATCATCTATTGAAAACTCTGTTGTTGTTGTTAGGTGCCGTTGAGTCGGTATCCAACGCATAGCGACCCTCATAGGGTTTTCAATGGCTGACTGTTTCGGGATTGCCTTGGGAGCGGATTGCCAGGCCCTTCTCCCATTATTGAAAACTCTATGAGTAGCAAAGAAGCTCTAACAAATCTGTTTCACCTGTTGTATATATGGTCACTATGAGTTGGGCACCGACTCAACAGCACCTAACATCAAGAGTCTTACTGTTTTGGCTACTTAGAAAACACGCAACTTAAAAATGCTAACCTCTAAAGCAAATTTCTCATTAGAAATTATGACAAAAGATAACTTCCAGCCAAAAGGCTCACTCATCGATTCTAGTGAAGGGAGGAACAAGCACAATAAGGTGGAAACTAAAAACTTGTTCCTTTCCATATCCAGAGAACTCATTCTCACACCCAACCTCATCGTGAATGTGCCTGAATCTTGCAGAAGGTAGATGACGACCTTTTGTGGTGACTTTTCACCAAACTTATAAGAAAACTTTTTTGTAACAGTGGTCATGCCATAAGAAACTAACATAATTGAAATAAATATGGAAAGACTCTCCCCACAGACACACCACAAACAGACTCTAAGGACAATAAAAACCCAAGGGAAAGAAAAGGGTCACTACACAATCACTCATGGTGATTAGGTGTTGCACACGTTACCATCCACACTAATCTTAAGAGAAGACCTAAAGCATATTAAACACACAGAAATGAGGCTGCTTAATCATGAAATGTATAATTCAGGCCATGGCATATGCATTTTCATCCTAAATCCCTGCCCATGGGTAAAAGCTTTGTTACTATCTCTAACCCATCCACTGACCACCCAGTGACAAATAGCCAAGTCAAGTTGAAGAACAGTCTTCAGTCACCCTCCATTAGCATTAACAAGTATCACCAGCTCCATTTCATAGAAGAAAACTCAAATTCACAAAACAGATGTCCAAGAAAACTCGAAAGGGATTCAGCAAGCTAAAAACTGAAAGATAATCTAGGATATAAATAAATAGAACAGAAAAACTTAAATATATTTGTGCTAAAGTAAATCTGAATTATTTTCATACTAGCCTTAGTTTCTTTCTTAATTTCTCTTATGCAAAATTCTATTAAGTTCCATTTATCCTAAAAAATATCCAATTATGCTGCTAAATTATAGAAGTGCTCAATTATTTTGTAACAAAGGATAAATAAGACCTTTCTCAACTCCTCAGCATTACAAACCCCTAAAATGTGTCTGGATATCATAGTGAAATCTGGTTGTAAGTTAAGGTGGGGAAATAATTATAGCATCAATGTTAGGTTAGGTGCCCTCAAGTCATGTCTGACTTATAGGGTTTTCAATGGCTGATTATTTCGAGATTGCCTGGAGAGGGGATTGCCACATCCTTCTCCCATTTTTGTGATGCTGGGAATTGAACTTGGGACCTCAGAGACTACAGAGCTGCACTCTAACAACTGAGCTAAATCCCAGCCCATAGCATCAGTAGAAAAATACATCAACAATTACTAATATAATTTGGCACCAAAAAATGTGTGTATACTGTGAGGAATTACATGAAGTAGATTAAAGTCCAAAATTAAGCAAATGGCACACAATCCAAAGACTTCCATGTGAGTTTTGTGACTCATTCCATCTTCTCAATCATTAGTCACATACACAAATCTGCCTACCAAAACAGCTAGTACTCTATAATGACAAACACTATGGGTTATGGGACTGAGGCCCCTTCCTTGTAATAATTTTTGGATTCCTCAAAGTATATAGCAGCTCAACAATAGGTCATGGAGTTGACAACCAGCTCTTACAAGAATTGTTTTTATTAGGTGCCATCGAGTCAGTGTCTGACTCATAGTGACCTTATGTAGAACAGGTGAAACACTATTTTCAGTGCTTCTCTGCTATTCATAGGGTTTCCAGTGGCAGATTCATTGCTAGGAGTGAGTTGCTGGGTCCTTCTCCCAAGCCTACAGCACCTGGTATTCACAGGCAGTCTCCCATCCAAGTACTAACCAGATCTGATCCTGCTTAGCTTCTGAGATCTGACGGGATCAGACGCCACAGTGCTATGGTCTTACAAGAATACTGCACCACAAATAATAATTTTCCCCATTACTTGGGTATTGAACAGGGCAAATAAAAGAGAGAGGTGGAGAGGTGAGGAGGGCAAGGTGGAAAGAGAGGCAGAGAATAAAGAAAAGAGAGAAGGCAGCCAAAGAGTTTTGGAAAGAAAGGAAGCAAGCAAGAAGAGGGGAGGCTTTGGAATTGCATAGTATTAAGCTGATGTTACAATGTCCATTCTCTAAAGAGGCATATACCAGTGGATGTTCTAGCAACACCGAGAAAGAAAAACAAATAAAGGAAAGGAAAAGTAAAAAAGTTCTTGGATAAAAAGGCTTCTTAACAGTGTTCTCATCTTACAATCACATTTCTGAATTAAACCTAGTAGAATAAAATTAAGTCAAAATTAACTGTTTAGGGAAAAGCTGCATTTTATGCAACATATACATGATGCACAGAAATTCATTCTCATTGCTTTAACCTAAAATCTTACATGTCACTTCTCTCTTGCTACATCACCCTAAAATTTTCCAAATGTGTACAAACAGGAAACTTTAAAGCAATAAGTAACTCACCTTTTGTTTAGAAGAACTACATTTACAATTTAATGTTTATTCAAGTGACCAATAATTTAACAAATATGTATTGAAAACTTAGTATATATGTTTGTGTGTGTGTGTGTGTGTGTGTCTGTGTGTGTCTGTGTGTATCCTGCAGCTATACCACTGTGGCATCCTATCCCGTCAGATCTCAGAAGCTAAGCAGGGTTAGGCTTGCTTAGTACTTGGATGGGCTGGGATTTAGCTCAGTGGGTAGAGCGCTGCACTGCAGTCTCTGAGGTCCTGAGTTCAATTCCCGGCACTGCAAAAATGGGAGAAGTGCCTGGCAATCCACTCCCAAGGCAATCCCGAAGCACTCAGCCATTGAAAACCCTATAAGGGTCACTATGAGTCGGATACCGACTCGACGGCACCTAACAACATAACAGTACTTGGATGGGAGACTTGCCTGGGAACACCAGGTGCTGTAGGCTTGGGAGAAGGACCCAGCAACCCACTCCCAAAAAACAGCCAGCCATTGAAAACCCTATGAACAGCAGAGAAGCACTAACAATAGTGTTGGCACTAACAATAGCACCTAACAATACTAACAATATATATACACACACACCAAGTACTCTGGAAAGATGAAAATAAGAAACATTAAATAATAGCTTAGTGATATTTCTGGAAAAATACATCCCCATTTTCTAAAATATTGTAAAATAAACTTAGACACTTTGAAGGAAGTGTTCAAATATCGTTATGATTGATGAAAGCAGACTTTTTCTATAATCTTGGTTTATAAAATAGTATATTTTAGCCAACAGCCATGGCGGCCAAAAATTGTTGTTGTTAAGTGCCATCAAGTTGAGTCCAACTCATAGCGACCCTCATAGGGTTTTCAATGGCTGAATGTTTCGGGATTGCCTTGGGAGTGGGTTGCCAGGTCCTTTTCCCATTTTGCGGTGCTGGGAATGAAATTCGGTACCTCAGAGACTGCAGAGCAGCGCTCTACCAACTGAGCTAAATCCCAGCTGGGTCCAAAAATTAGGTAACTAATTTAAAGCAAGCTCAGTTGTCTGTGTACACACACACACACACACACACACAAGCTTGCATGCACTTGCAAGGACACACTTGTGCTCCCCTACCTATCCACTGTGGGTCAGGGTTGCATATTTCACAGAGCACAGTTCCCAAGCAGTGTGCTACAGATCACCAAAAAGACATTTTTTAAAACTCTTTTTAACTATTAAATAACGTAAAAGAGTTGAATCATATTTGGATGTTCTCTAAACGTCTTACCTCATAAACTTTTTATATTAGGGAATTGTCATTTTGGCAAAACAGAATGGATGCAGAGCACTCCCCCACCCCACACCCCAAGAAGTAGCTATGAAATCCTATAAAAATCATGTCTCCCCTTGACTTCCAGATACATCATCCAATCAGTAGAATTCATTAGTCACAATTTGGTAATTATTGTAAAAAACTGTGTTTTGCAAACATATTTATTTAAATCTGTTGTTATTGTTTTGTGTTTCTCCAGCATTAGGTGGTTGAACCCAGAGCCTCATGCATTCTAGGTAAGCATTGCTATTGAGCTGCACCTCTAGACCCTTTGTAATTGCTTTGAGACAGTGTCTTGCTAAGCGGCACAGGCTACCTCTGGCTTTGAACTCAAGATTTTCCTACCTCAGCCTTCCATGTCACTGGGATTACAGGTATAAGCCACAGGGCCCAGTGTTTAGTTTTCATTTCAATTAATTTACTTTTGTTTTACATATTTTCCTAGTATATAGAAAGTAGTACTGATTAACATTATTATTAGTTTTTCTTGTTAGTTTTTATTACATTATTAAACAAACGTATCATGTAAACCATGCTGATATTTTCCTATCAATCCACATTAAATTTAAAAATGTATAACATTTAAGTCTTTCAAAAAATTTTTAATGAACTAGGTTATAAAAGTATCAGACTGAACTCAGGAACTCAAGGTCATGCAATGGTTAGCTACAATCAAAATATTTCATCTAAATTGCAAAATCACCTATTTTATCACCTACATATTTATCAACGTTATACTGTATTTGGGACCAATGAAACATAGGATACTGAAAAAGTAGTGTCAAAACTGGTAGTAAAAACAAAGCTGTCAGATGACACAAACAATACTCTTACAAAAGATTATTAAACCAAAAGGATTTCCATTACATATTAATGAATCCCCAAGATGTTAGAAACGCTATTGTATTTCAAGTTCAAATGATAAGTAATGGTTTTTACTGTTTGTAAGCACTATTTGTTTTGCTGAGAAACAAACTACTGAAGACAAAATTCAGAATGGTAAAAAAAACCTGGAAAACATCAATAAGACATTATATAAACAAGGTCTATGTTTATGTTCTGCCCTAACAGAAATATGTAAAGCTTGACATCCAGGGCTTATTCTGAAAACACTGCAGTTCAAGTAACACACAGTTCTGTTCCAAAGAAACCTTCCTATGTAGAAGTCTGCCTGGATTCCAAATTACGTTAAAATAATGAATATAATAAAATGCAAGCTGCTACTGTCCCATCTGGTTTCAGATTTTACGTTAAGAAATGGGATCAGAGCATCATGTCTTATCGTTTCCTACCACAGAATACTGATACAGAAATCAGCTTAGGTTTAATCGAGAGTTTATAAACTAAAATGTGAATTTTGGGGAATACTGAAAATACCTTATTTTCACCTTTCAGATTCATTGGTTCAGATTCATTTCAGATTCACTGAAGTCACTGACTTCAAAAGGTGATGAACTTCACTGTCATGGGAGCTCCAGAATGAACTAACTGAACATCAAAAGGCCTACATGAACATATACTAACACTTACAGACAATGTTTATGGAGTCAAAACAAAAATTGGACTTATGGAAAAGGCTAAAATAAGACATGTACTGTTATCATTTGCATCCTACTACTGGTAGAACAATATCTAAATTGCTTATACAATAGAGTCATTATATTTGATCTGGGAAAGTATAATTTTAAAGGATTTAATATATCAAATACATATATACAAATTTGTTAGAAAAGGATGAATGGTTAGAGGAAAAATAGGAAGTTAGATTTAAAGAAAAGGAAAGGATGTTGGATGTAAGGAATATATGTACTCTTGATAAATTGAATTTCCAATTACTTCAATGTTTTACCATGTCAAAACCATCCAGTGTTATAAAGAAAATGGCGAGAATTCTCTCCTCAACTCCCTATAAACCCCAAGCTCCTTAGGTTTAAGCCCTGAAGTGCAGTGTCAAGGTACTGCCAACCCTGCACAACCCCCGAGACACCTCTTATATCCAATAAGTATGAGTGGCACTTCCCAGCAGTCCCCTGTGTGGACACAGGTAGGCAAGCTCTGACACATAGCCAAAAGACAATATTTGGAAACACTGCTGATTAGCTTTTGTGAACGTCAGTTAGGCATATTTTTCAAAGTGCTCTGTAGTGCAATAAATTAAGCATCCCTGAGCCCCTGCATGGCAACACAGGGGATAATAATGTCCCCCACTGAGATGCACTAGACCCAGCTCAGAACCATAGCTCTAGCGCTTTGAGGTAATTTTTGTTATAATTTGAGGCAACCCTGACACACATGAAAACCTGCCTGAAATTAGAAAAATTACTGAACGACGTTCTTGTATTGACACTTTTATTTGGTCCTTTAATCACTAGTTGATTTTTCTTTTTAACGACTACCTATTATATAATTGCAGATCAGGAGAAATAAAGAAAAAAATTATAATTTTATTAATTAAAAGGGAAAATAAGTAGTTATTACTGTGTTAATAGTGCTTGTACTTTAAAATAAAGTTATGAACGTCTCACCTAAAAAAACCCAGTGAGCCTGGCTGTCATCGTAAGTGCATTCACATAGTTTGGAGAGAAAAAAATACATACATGCACAGACATGATGCTACCATATAAGCACAGTAATTTTTCCCAATAATTCTATTTTTCCTACCTTAAATGCTAAATTTAGGTTTAAAAAAATCAACATCATTTGACAAAACGATCTTTACAACCAATAATATTCTCCCAAAGTGTCAAATCCATTATTAGAAACAAATAGAATCAAGAAAAGCTGAGCTTGCTTTCTCTTTATACTTTGTTAATAACTTTCTTGTAATTTTCAGATATCATCTTAAATTAAAATTTTAGTTATTCATATACATGTATTGCTCAGGAAATTATATTCCTTCCACTGAAAATTTCCAAGCCTTGTTCATTTTCATGGTGCCTGAAGGTTCTCAAATAAATGAGTTTTTCATTCCTTTTAGTCATATATACCCAATCTGGTGGAACAAAGGAGTCAGGCTGAAAATAAAGCAAACTTTTGAAAAGGTGAAGTAAAAGGTAATAAATTTATTGCAATCATTCATATTAAGACTCTGATCTGAGGATCTGGTTTGATCCCCAGCACCACAAAAACGGAGCAAGACATGGCAATCTACTCCCAAAGCAATCCCGAAATAATCAGCCATTGAAACCTCTGTGAGGGTCGTTATGAGTGGGACCCAACTCAATGGCACCTAACAAGTATTTTTCTATGCATTGTATTGACCACAGACATAAAGCAAAGTAAGTACAATCTCAAGTCTTATGTTGAAAGTCTCTTCTATTTGATGTAAAGTATCATGATTGTGTGAAATAACTATTTTTGAGATTTATTCCAAATACTGAAATTAAAGTGCTAGGGTTTAGCTCAGTTGGTAGAGTGCTACTCTGCACTTTATGAGGACCCACGCTTGATCTCCAGCACCACAAAAATGGGAGAAGGATGTGGCAATCAGCTCTCAAAACAATCCCCCCCAAAATAATCAGCCATTGAAAACCCTCTGAGAGTCACCACTATGAGTGAGAACCATTAGACAGCACCTACCAACAACAACTGAAATTAAAAGCCTGATTTATATAATCTACATAAAATTGAGTATTTATATGTATTAAAAATAAACTATTGGAGCTTTTAAACAGGTATATCAAATCATCTCAATTGCTTTTAAAATAGTGTATGAATCAGACACAAAGAACATAGGGCAAAAGTTTCTTAAACTCAAAGAAAGAAATAATTTGCATGTACTAACTGACCTTTCTCTAAGCAGTTTTCAGAGCTGATGCTAAGCCACTGACTTTAAAACTAGAAAGAACTGAGTTCACTCAATATTTATTTTTCTATCATAAAAACCTTTGGGATTAAAGAACAAAGTGATAGCTGAAAATTACCAATGCTTCTTAAATTAATCTTCATCAACAAAGTTGGGGCAGGGGCACCAGAAAGAAAATAAAAGCACCAAGGTTAATACATTTTATAAGTATGTTTGTTTAGAAAACACTGTGTTTTTTTTTTTTTGTTGTTGTTGTTGCTTTTGTTTTTGCTTAGAACAAACTAGAAGTAGTGTCTTAGATTTCTCATTTCAGGGGGGAAAAGTCCAGAGGTCCAGAGGGCCAAGTAACCTATAGGTAGTTTCAGAGAAGGAAGACATATTTCTATGAAGATGAGTAAGACAAAAAAAAATTACCATTTTCCTTCTAAGTGGAGAATAACAGACTATGGTCTTAAGGAGCCATTGAAAAAAACCAGTGCGGAGCTTGTCCTATTTGATTACCTGACTGGTATTTTTACACAACTGCCTGAAAATTAGAATCAAGTGATACAATGAAATTACTACAGTCTTGAATAATTTATAAATTTTATTGAAACACTAAGGTTAAAGAAGAAATTAAAATACTATTTTAATGAAGTTACATTTCTTTTTTAATTCTCAAAAGTAGAAAAGGTTGCCAGGTTCATACATCTTATCAAGTAAATACCCTTGTAAATAAAGGTATATGGTAGTGTTTCTGAATTTTCAGAAATCATTTGCAGTTTCACAGAAAAAAATAATTTGGAACTTCTGAAAATGGTATGTTGGTGTTGTTGTTAGGTGCTGTGTAGTATGATTCATCACGACTCTCATAAGGTTTTCAATGGTTGATCATTTCAGGGTTGCTTAAGGAGTGGGTTCCACATCCTTCTCCCAGTTTTTGTGGTGCTGGGGATCAAACAAAGGGCCTCAGAGAGAGCACACAGTAGCACTCTACCAACCCAAGCCTAAAAAATATTTAGAAGAGCTTAACTTCATTAGACTACATAGACATCATACTGACTCACAAAGGACTTTAATGATTTTAATGGACTTACTGAATAGTATTCAGAAATGAGACTGTAGGAATGCAGAAGTTCTTCCTCGATTGCCAATTCATCCAATTGTCATCATTTCTGAGGGAAGCCACTTATCATAATTCGATTTTAATATTACATTACCTAATTCTATTCATATTATATGGCAAATGTTTAAAGTTTGCTAGCAAAGGAAGAGAAGAATTAAATCCAAACAGGATTAATTCCTTAAGTGGATATATAAAATAGTAGCCAATTACCACTCAAATGAATCTTTATTAAGATAATTCAGTCATAATTTTGCATTTATGTATATGTGTACATATCATATATATATAATACATATGGACAGAGATATAATTAAAATGGATTATTTTATGTATAATAAAATCAATATGTGTATACATACTGTTTATATGTAGACATACATAGGCATTATGCACCATATAATTACTACAAAAACTAT